>KL660849.1:0-160355 GCA_000732775.1 Stachybotrys chlorohalonatus IBT 40285
TTAATGTTCAACATTGAATACCTCGTCCCATCCATAGCATCATGACGGTTGAACATTAGCAAGCCTCCAGGGTAGCCGTATCATATCCAGTCGAGCAATGAGTCGTTTCCACCAGTCAATATCATTCTACGTGATCCATACAATTACCTGCGCTTGAAAGAACACTTTGTGTACTTACCCAAAGCATTCTGAGTGCTAAAGTGCTACAGGGACAAAATATTATTCAGATGGACTAAGCTCTGCTCTTTGTTTTTTTACGGCGCCAGCTTCTACTGTGTCTGACTTGTAGAAAGCATTTTGTACAGATATGTGCGTATATTTGTCCCACTAAACCATCAACTCGAACACTACCAGTCTCATATTTTGAATCCAACAGGAGGAAAAAAATGACCACGTCCCTCCCCGACCATGTCCCGTTGTATGACTGGCCCTAAAACAGCTTCTCCCTCTTCATTAATGCCGAATTAATAACAGCCACGATACCGCCCACAAGCGGGATGATAAAAGCACGCTGCATTGCCTGGGTAATGGCAGCTATAGCCTCTTCACGCAACTCGCCACTGATCCTGCTAAAGACTGCGCTTCGAGCGCCCGAGACGGCGTCACGAATCTCGGCTTGACTGAATCCCTCATCCACTAGGACAGTGCTCAGATTGCTCATTGCAGTTGACTGGAAAACCTGGCCCGCAATTACGAGGCAGATGACGGTAGCGCCGATTTGCGCAACGTTCTGCAGGTTGATGGCGCTGAAAATATCTGATGGTTTTACCTTGAGACTGGCCACGGAATATCCAATCTGCATGGTCATGCCAGTCCCCACGCCCATGAGGACACTGAAGCCGTACACCTGCGCAGTCGATGTCGTGGGGCTCAGGTAGCCAACAAAAAGAGCGCTGGCCACGGTGATGAGAATTCCAGAGAGAAGGCAGTAGGGCATATAGTACTTGAACTTCGGCAGGGCCCAGCCTGTAAAAAGATTGAAGCTGATCGTAATCATGAGGTATGGAAGTAATCGTACTGCTGCCATGAGCGAGCTGTCGTTGTGCACAAACTGGAAGTAGACAGGAATATAATAAGTCGTGAAGAACATGGCCGTATTCGCACAGCTTGTTGTAATGTAGAGTAGGATCTGGGTGCGAGATCGGAGAAGGTGGCATGGAAATGATCGTGTGTCGGGTGTTGTAAGGATGCAGAAGTACTGCTGTACAGCATAGCCGACGAACAAGAGACCGAAGAAGGTGATGAAAGTGATGGTACCCGCGTCGTCCCAGGCCCAGACACCACCGGCGGATATGAAGGCCATGGCAAAACAAACCCACATACCGGCGCTGAGCACAAACCCGACGTAGTCCAAGCGCCTCACTCTGTCTCCGAGCGACTGACCAGGCGAAGGGTGGATGGGCGGCAAGTAGAAGAGATAAACCGGGGCAGTGATGGCGCCGATGACGAGATTGATGTAGAAGGCCCATCTCCATGTCGCCGCAGAGTCGGAGAAGCCGCCGCCAACCACGGGCCCGAGAACAGCACCCAGGCCCCAGACGAAGCCGGTGCTGCTGAGGTAGGTTCCACGCTCTCTTCGGGACGTCATGGCAGAGAAGTGGTTTAGCCCGCCTAGGTAGATGCCGGTACCTCCCGCGCCGGCAAACACGCGTCCGACAATCAGGGCATCCATGGTGGGAGCTGCGCCGCACAGGGCAGAACCAGCTTGAAAAAGAACAATCCCTCCGATATACAGCCACTTCATGTTGAACTTGGTGTACAGAAAACCGTATGGTAGGATAACCGCAACTGATCCAAGCGGAAAGCCGGCACCAATCCAGGCGAGCTGGGAGACCTCGGAGAAGGTCTCGATTACAGCGCCCTGGACATCAGCGGCAATTGTCGTGTCGAGACCATACATGAGAGCAGAGAGGTACAGCGCGGCGCAAATGAGAAACCAACGGAAGCCGGTGATTTTGCGTACATCATCGTCCGTGGCGCTTGCACCCTTCTCCTGCACCACTGCTGCTTCGGTTGGAAGGTCAGTCTGCGCTTGCGACTCGGTGCTATGGCCGGCCAGTGGGCTTTCCTCCAACGTCGATGAATGAGGTTGACGGGCTTCTTCAACATTGGTCTTATTGCTGGAAGACGAGGATGACTGGGGACCTTCCATGGTGGCTTGCTGAAGCGTGAGACGCTACGATCTCGGCGTATGACGAAAAGGGGGAGGTGGGCGAGTTCGTCGTTGCCCGTTCGGCCGTCTCTGTTGCGCCTCGGTCTGGCGGAATCTTGTGGCTAAGAGAACGTTACTGCAAATGAAAGAGTTAAAGTTAGATAATATAATGCTTGTTGAAGACTAGTTAAGAAAGACGCATTGCCCACGGTAGTAATAATGCTGCTGTCTCTTACTAGGTTGCTTATGGCCGGTTCTCCGGGAGATCAGATGAGAAGAAATCTCTAATTCCTTCCTATGTCCGGGCTCCAGAACGAACAAACAAAACAAAAACAAAGCTTACGTACTCTAGGCAGATACTGATTGATGTCAGGTATTCTGCTGGGACAAGTCCCGTCCGCGTCTTGATCCAGGAAGGGCACAGATGGGCAGTCCAAGCGACCAGTCCAAGGCCAAGGCCGGCCCGGCATGACAAACCAAACGAGGGAGAGGCATCTCCATTGGTCTGGTCTCCCGGATACTGCCGGGATTAGGAATTTACTCGGGGTTAACGTTGAGCGATTGCCTGGTAGTAAGTTAGGATCACACTATCATGATATGGTGTTTCGTCCGAAATTCATCGCCCGAAAATATTGAGCCCCACATTTCGTCCGACAAGCTTACGGCCCCACTTACAGCCGACGCTTAGTGGGCCCCTTGGCAGCTCACCCAGCTCTAAAGCGGGATGACGTCACGAAGCATGGTCTACAAACACCGTTGGACTCGGGGACTCCACAGTCCCATTCTGGGACATTGTGTTTCAAAATTTCGACATCTTCGGATGCATTTGGGATTCTAATCCTGGGATCATTCGTCTGTGGAGCTGCGCCGCATCGTCCGGTTAAGACGATCCACCACAACCGGCAGATGACCGTTCAATGCCGGAGTCTGCACCGTGCCACACGCAGCCAATCGACAGACGGAGCTCGCTCAGAGGAGCTTTGCAATCCGCATCGATCAGCTCGGCCGATATCTCGAAGATGTGTCTGGCGACATGGCAATGAGCACTGAGGCGACATCTGCCCGGAGACGGGCGTTGAAAGGTGTCGGCGCCGCCAGAGGAAGAACGTATCTGAGAGACATCTTGGTCAGCGTTGTACTGCATCGTCAACCGCCAAAAAAAAGGGACTTTGGGTATCGAGATACTCTCCATTTGGCATCAGCGATAATGGCATGATTGACGATTGTGGCTAATATAGGGGTCCAGAGTTATCGCATTTGCGCGATTGGAGGAGATATCATGTACGACCGTTCCAGACGAAGACATCGACCCTTAGATGAAGAAATAACATATAGAGAGACAACAGTCCTGTCTGCTTTCCTTCTCAAGTATCACCATCGTCCTCGAGTCCTGACCTTATGTGCACTGCTCTAACGCACCACAACACTTCTTACTATACCACATTTCATACCGTGCCTCTCACAATATCCAACCTCATTTCCAGGCTGTTGTATCGCCTCTTTACAACATGACTCAAGGTTCGAGTAGCCAAGAGGGAATTGCCCTGGTCGGCATTGGTCAGTCCTGCACATCCCTAAACAATGAGACGTTAACTAAAGTCCAAAACTACAGGTTGCCGCATGCCAGGTGGCGTACGCGATGTTCCTGGGCTCTGGGAGTTTCTCAGAGAGCAGAAGGACGTCCATGGAGAGTTCAAAGAGCCGCGGTTCTCTGCCAAGGGCTTCTATCATCCCAATTCAGATCGACCCGGCACAGCCGTTGCAAGCAGTGGTTTCCTCCTAGAGGAGGACCCACGTCTCTTCGATCCTGCCTTCTTTGGCATCACAGACATCGAGGCCGAGACTATGGATGCCTCGCAGCGCAAACTGCTCGAGGTCACATACGAAGCCTTTGAGAACGCGGGAGAAACATGGGAAAGTGTTTCCGGCTCCCGTGTGGGTATTTTCGTGGGCGACATTTCATTCGACAACTACGTATCCCAGACTCGTGACTGGGACTATGGTGGCAAGTACGCGGCCACGGGCTCCTTCCCCAACATGCTGGCCAACCGTCTCCACTACGTCTTCAACCTCAAGGGGCCGAGTCTGCTCATCAACAGTGCTTGCACCTCGGCTATGTACGCCCTTCACATGGCCATCACGTCGATGCGCAACGGCGACTGTGATTCTGCCATTGTGGCAGGGTCCAACTGGATCATGGATCCCAACTGCCACATTGCCATGGGAAAGCTGGGCGCCCTGTCCGCCACATCAAGGAGCCATACCTTTGATGCATCAGCTGATGGTTATGCTCGTGGTGAGGGATTTGCCGCCCTCTACCTCAAGACGACTCGACAGGCTGTGCAGGATGCATCCCCTATTCGCGCTCTGATCGTGGGTACTGCTGTAAATGCCAACGGCCGCACCACCGGCATCACAAACCCTAGCGGCCCAGCACAGGAGATTGTCATTCGAGAAGCGTAAGTCTTGCTAATCTGGCAATAGTATGATGGGAGGTGCCGTTACTGACTAGTAGCAAAAAGATACAAGAATGCGGGCAATCTCGATCCCTCCGAAACTATGCTTCTGGAGTGCCACGGCACAGGCACGAGGGTTGGCGACCCGATCGAGGTTACAGCCGCCGGCAACGTCTTCGGACCGTCAAGGTCATCCTCGTACGAAGATCGCCTGGTGGTAGGATCTGTCAAGACTAACCTGGGTCATTTGGAGGGTGCATGCGCCCTCCCAGGTATCCTCAAGGTCGTGGCAGCTCTCGAGGCTGGCGAGCTCCCCTCCACTGTCGGTTTCAAGACGCCAAATCCGCGCATCGACTTCGACAAGGCCAAGGCTCGTGTTGTTACAGCGAACGAGCCTTGGCCCAAGAACAAGCTCAAGCGGGCAAGTGTGACTTCCGCTGGTTTTGGCGGCACCAACGGACACTGTATTATTGATCATGTCAATAACTTCTTGCCAAACTACGTCAAGCCCGGTGTGGTGACCTCGCGCGTCATCGAGGACTTCAATGGCACAAACGGTGCGAATGGGCATCAGGCAAATGGAACAAACGGCCATACCGACGGAACGAATGGTCGTGCTTCTAACGGCATCAACGGTCATGCCTCTAACGGCATCAACGGTCATGGTTCTAATGGAACGAATGGTCATGCTTCCAATGGGGCCAACGGGTACGCTAATGGGACAAATGGCTCTTCAATTGCCCATTCGTTTCATCACTATCCCGTCACCCAGGTACCGACCAAGAGCTTTGAAGCTGATGCAGCCACTCGTCAGATGGTAGTGCTGCCATTTTCAGCACATAACCAAACTTCCCTCAAGGCCAATATAAAGGCTCTGCTTCAAGTTCTGGATCAGCACTCGCTCGCTGATGTAGCCTACACGCTTGCTGCCAAGCGATCACGCTTTCAGCACCGAGCCTACTGTATTGTGGACAAGGACCACATCACTCCCACAGATCTAGCAGAAATTGGTCAGCCTAAAGCTTTCTCGTCCCCCCAGAACCTGCGAGTTGGTTTCGTCTTCACGGGACAAGGTGCCCAGTGGCATGCTATGGGGGCTGAGCTGTTTGAGTATGCTGTGTTCAGAGATACCATCTCATATCTAGATCAGATTCTTTCTCAGCTTCCTCACCCTGCTTCGTGGAAGATCGCCGATATTCTTGCCGGCAACTGCGAGAAGGATTTGGTAGGTACGGCTGCAGTCTCGCAGACAGCATGTACAGCCCTTCAGATTGGTCTTGTCGATCTTCTTGCGTCGTGGTCTGTACGACCAGCGGCAGTTGTTGGACATTCGTCAGGAGAGATGGCAGCAGCATATGCGGCAGGCTATATGTCAGCTGCCGAAGCCATCACGGCTGCTTACTACCGTGGATATGCGGTCTCATTCAACAAGCAAAAGGGCGCCATGTTGGCTGTAGGATTTGGGCTCGAGCAGGCAGACGAGTACATCCGACAAGCTGGCCTGGGAGAGAAGGTGAGGATCGCCGCAATCAACTCTGGAGACAGCATCACACTATCTGGCGACGCCGACTCGGTCGAAGAACTGGCTGCAAAACTTACCCAGGAAGGTGTGTTCAACCGACTTCTTCGAACGGGTGGGCTTGCATACCACTCCCATCATATGCTCGCGCTGGGCAATGATTATGCCGCTGCCGTTGAGGGTGGATGGCAGCGACTCGAAGAACTCCATACTTCTAGCAGTGAGGACCTGTATCCAACCGTTCCTTGGGCTTCGTCAGTGACTCCTGACAAGGAGATTGTGTCTCCTGAGCAAATCACAGCATCTTACTGGAGATCCAATCTCGAATCTCCGGTTCGCTTCACAGCCGCTGTATCAAAGCTGCTGAGCTCGGCAGACTTGAACGTTGGAGCCTTGGTAGAGATTGGCCCTCACCCTGCACTCAAGAGCCCCTTGAACCAGATCGCGAAGAGTCTGGGCAAGACTATCCCACATGTGGCCTCTGTGAAGAGGGGGGAGAGCGCTCACAGGTCACTGCTCGATCTTGCTGGAACATTATTCGCCCTCAATGCCGAAATCGACCTCGTGGCAGTGAATGCAACAGATTTCAAGGGGCAGCCTAGTAGCCGACGAGCTTTAGAGCATGGTTGCACTGCAGTCGACCTGCCTCCCTATCAGTATACCTATGGACCTATCAAATACCTCGAGAGTAGGATGAGCAGGGAGTACCGCCTCCGGAGCGTTCCGCGCCATGACTTGCTTGGATCCAAAGTGCCTGGCACCTCGCGGCTAAGTCCTCAATGGCGCAACATTCTGTCTCTGAAGCACCTGCCCTGGCTGAACGATCACCGTGTTCCACCTCATGTCCTCCATCCAGGTGCTGCGCACATTGTCATGGCGATGGTGGCTGCGCAACACGCGTATGCCGAGTTCCCTGACGCACTGCCAATCACGGGCATAATTCTCCGCAACGTATCAATCAAGAAGACCCTGGTGGTCCCCGAGGACGATCAAGGCATCGAAATTGTCCTCAGTATGGAGCTTGAGGATGGTGCCACCGCGAAGAATCCGGGCTGGGCTAGGTTCTCCATTGCCTCCGTCGTGCGAGACTCGGATCAGTGGACCGAGCACTGCTCCGGCCGTTCCAAGGTGGAGGTCGCCGCCTTTGACCAAGCGGCCCCTATCAATACAAACATGGACGGACGGGCGGTGGATGCGCAGGCGTGGTACAAACGCTTCGCTGATATGGGTTTACAGTTTGGACCGTCTTTCCAGGGTTATTCGGACATCGTTGCCGATCCGATTAGGAATGTCGCTTCGGCAAAGCTGGCCCTGAACACTACGGCAGGTATGTTTCCCGGCGGCGAGTCGAGCTACCCCATTCACCCAGCTTCCCTTGATCTCGTCATCCGCCTCGGGCTCATGGCCTGCAATGGCGGACAAGCCGAGACAGCCAGCGTCCAGCTTCCTATTCACTTCACCCAGATGAAGTTCAAGTGTGGTCATCTACAAGGCCGCGACTGGGCGACTGGTGTCTCTCGTGGCGAGCTTAGGGGGCTGCGCGGTGCTTATGCTCAGCTCCAGATGCTGGACGAAGCGGGCGATGTTCTTTTGGACGTCGATAATATGCGCTTCACTAGCTTGAACAATGAGCAGCAGTCATTATCTGACGCAGGTCGCTGTGGCAAGGCCTTTTCCAGCCCGTATGCTCGCCTTGTGTGGCGGCCGGATATTCGCACCTTTAGCAAGAGCCAGTACCGCACTTACTTTGATACGTCGAAGGAACGTGCTAGCTCACTCTCCCAAGTCTCTAAGCTTGTCGACTTGGCTGGCCATGCTAACCCTAACCTTCGCATTCTTCAACTTGGTGCCGGGGGTGATGTGGACGCAGCAAAGGCCGTTTTGAATGTCCTGGTCGGCGAAAACAACATTAAGCGCTATAAGGAGTTCGCTATCACAGATGTGTCGGAAGACCGGCTTGCAGTCGTTCGCGCTTCCACGTCCGAGTTTCAAGATATCACCTATGCTACACTCGATATCGAGAAGGATCCGCCGCAGCAAAACTTCCAGCAAAGCACCTTTGACGTCATCTTCTGGTCAAACATTGTCCAATCCACGGCCACCATGGAAAAAGCGCTGGAGAACAGCGGCAAGCTTTTGAAGCCTGGCGGAAAACTTGTGCTCTTGGAATCTACCGGAAGAAATGGCTGGGAAGAACGTCTGCGAAAGACTGGCTTCACATCAGGCGCTGATCTCATCCTGCACAACGGAAAAGATGCCACCATGATCTTGGCTACACGGCCTAGCCCGAAAAGAAGCGATGAGGCTGGAAAGAAGGTGGTTCACCTGCTTCATGGATCGCAGGGTGTACCGGCGTTGCTCAACCGCCTGTCGGATGGATTTGAGGAGCAACATATTCCCACAAAGGTCGTCCCATTTGAAGATGTGGCACATGCCCTGCCCCCCAATGCCCGTGTGGTGGCTTTCTTGGATGGAGAGAATCTGCTGTTTACCGCAGATCAGCATCGTCTGGGTCTGTTTCAATACCTTGCCGCCAACACATCTAGTATGGTCTGGATCACGTCTACTGGAATGGTGAAAGGTCGCAGCCCCGATGGAGCTCTCGTCTCCGGCTTGTTGCGAACCTTGGGCACAGAAAACCCCGCTGGCCAGTTCCTCTCAGTTGATATTGATTCCGAGGATTTCGTTGTCGACGAGAGCCAGACTACCGAGCTTGTCCGCAGCCTCATTGAACAAGAAGCCTCTCTACAGCAAGGGCAGGATGCAGGCGCGAGCGAGGTCAACCGCGAGTTGACCTGGCAAGACGGGAGCTTGTGGACCAGCCGTATCGTTCCGGATACCGAGCTTCGAGGGTATGACGAGTCGGCAGGCACAGCTGCTCCAGATGAACAAGACCTGAAGCTCATGGCTCTGGATAGCCAGGGCCCTATTCGTGCGGCTTTTGGAACCCCTGGAATTCTAACTTCACTCTATTTCCGCCCGTATACGGAGCTCTGGACGCCCCTGCCTCGAGATTGGATTGAACTAAAGGTAGAGGCTGTGGGTCTGAATTGGAAGGACCTTGGCCTTTGCTCGGGCCGTTTTGACCAGAACAATCTCTCCAACGAGTTCTGCGGAATCGTAAGCAAGACAGGCTCCGATGTCAATGGTCTCGAGGTTGGTGACCGCGTCTATGGCTTGGGCAAGGGGCATTTCGGAAATTACACGCGTGTCCCGGCGGTGCTGGCACAGAAGCTTAGCCCCGACGTGGACCCGGTCGAGGCTGCTACGATGCCTTTAGTTTACATGACTGCCGTGTATGCCTTTGAATATGCCACGAGGCTTAGAAGAGGTCAAAAGGTGCTGATTCAGTCGGCCTCTGGCGGTCTTGGCCTTGCTGCCATCCAGGTCGCTCGCGCCAAAGGAGCTGAGGTCTTTGTCACGGTGGGAACCGAAGACAAGGTCCGCTTCATGGTTGAGAGTATTGGAATCCCAGCTACGCACATCTTTTCTTCTCGTGGAACTGCAGATATGCAACGCATGGTCCGAGCTACCAAAAATGACGGATTCGATGTTATCCTCAGCACAGCTCAGGGAGATGTACTCTATGAATCCATCAAGGCCTTGGCACCACTGGGACATTTGGTAGACGTCGGCCGATTGGATGTCACAAACTCCAAGAGTATCGCGCTGGAACTCTTTCAAAAGAGCGCAGGATTCACGTCGTTTGATCTTGGCCTCCTAGTCGACCGGGATGTTGAGCTCGGAGGAGAGCTGATGCGGGCTGTGGATGAGCATCACCGTGCTGGACGCATTGGTCCGATACAACCCTTGACGGTCTCGGACATATCGCAGCTCGCGCAGACACTGCTTCAGTTTTCCAAAGGCACGCACATCGGAAAGATGGTGGTGTCGTATCTCGACCCCAATGCCTTGGTCAAGATGCACCGCTCTGTGACCCCCGCACAGTTTGATCCGCAAGCACGCTACATCCTGGTGGGTGGCCTGAGTGGCCTCGGACGATCCGTTATTAGATGGATGTGCAGCCGCGGGGCTCGCGACCTGGTCGTCTGGTCCAGGAGTGGTGGAAACAAGCTGAGCGTTGAGGCGTCTAACTTTGTGCATGAGCTCACAGCCCAGGGCGTTGACTTGCAGCTGGTGTCATGCGACGTCAGTGATCAAGAGCAGGTGGTCAGTGCCGTGCAGGAGGCGACTGCTGATGGTGTCACGGTTCGTGGTGTTTTCAACTTTGCCGTGTCCTATCAAGACATCTCGTTTGATAAGGTGACGGAGCAAAAGTTCCATCAAGGCATCGCCGCGAAGGTGCTAGGAACCAGAAATCTGCACGAAGCAACGGCGTCACTGCCCCTCGACTTCTTCGTCATGACGTCGTCTTTGGGTACCGTCTACGCGTTCCCTACGCAGAGTACGTACATGGCCGCCAACAACTACATGGACTACTTTGCTCGCTACCGACGGCGTCTGGGGTTGCCCGCAACAACGGTGTCTCTAGGCTTCATCAACGACCTGGGAGCTCTGACCCAGGACGCGGTTACGGTAAATCTCTTCGTGCGGGCAAAGGGACAGACCGTGACAGCAGCTCAAGTATTACGCGCGCTGGAGCCGGCGTTTGTGGATAGCGGCCACGACCACAACGGACCGTGGCTTGGGCGATCACAGGATGCCCTTTCGGATGCTAACATTGTGACGGGCATCGACCCGGCAGTGCTGGCTGCGATGAAACGAGAAGAAGCCAAGACGAACAGAGGATCGGCGTCGGGATCAATTCCAAGGTGGTACCACGACGCGCGTGCATCTCTGATGCTGCGGGCTACGGACGATGGGTGGCGCTGGCAGGCGGGAGCGAGTGGAGGGGCGGGATTGCAGGAGGTCGACGACGCGGCAGCCGCCAAGTCGCCCGCGGCACAACTTCGACGGCAATTTGAGTCGGCCATAAACCTGCTCCGAGGAGGGGCTGATAGCAAAGAAGAGCGTGGCAAGACTGTGAAGTTGGTGACCGAGGCCATCAAAGGCTCAGTGGCAGGCATGCTGTTTGTGGACCCATCGACCATCAACGCGGCAGACACAGTTGCCGATCACGGCATCGACAGTCTTCTGGCGGCAGAATTCCGCAACTGGCTGCACGGGGCGTTCGGGAAGAACATTAGCATGCTGGATCTGATGGATGCAAGGACCAGAATTGATGTCCTGGCCACGAGGATTGTGGAGGAGGCCCTGCAGGGATAAACGGTGCGGTGCCTATGGAGGCTGGAGACTCCAAGGTTCCTTTCCATTCTTCCAACTACGTGGCTGCTTGCTGTTTCGTCTTTTTCCTTTTGATATAATTGTCCATACTATAATCATCATCAGTGAAAACACATTCTATAATGAGATTGGTAAAGAGAGCTTCATGGGCCAAAAGCCTTCATGAGGTCCATGACGCGCCAAAGCGATAGAAAGGTACAGAGAAGGTACGAACAACAAGAAACTTGATCCCTTTTCCTAACACACTACCAGAGTGACCTTCCCAAGGCTCCAATTCCCAGTGGGTTGGCGATGTGAGATGCAAGCAGTGTGGACATTGAACATGGCAGGTTTGTTGACGGCCAGGGTTGACTGACTGCGGTAGGTGGGGCCGGCGGTCCCTGGAGCTGTCCCCACAGTTCCCCGATGCAGCATGCGGCTACCCCGCACTAAGCCTTATCCGTGGAGAGGCTAGGTTTCAATTAAGGTACCTACCTAGTAGGCGGCGTTAGAAAAAAACCCCCCCCCCAAAAAACCAGACTCCCCTTGCTATCTACCTACCTTGGCTAAAACGGTGCCGCAAAGTATTGATTACCTTTGCGAAAGTTCTGGAGCAAGCGAGGTTTATTGTTCTCGCCCGACTCAAATTGCAGAGCGGCGCTCTTCTGGATCTACGGCAAGTTGTCCTTACACTGCCCTCCACCCCATGAAGTACTTCGGCCTGCCAAAAGGGCGCATCATCATCCAACCCTGGCTGCTGCTGTCGCATCGCATGCCATGGCAGAGAATGCAGGGCAACGGCACATCCCGCCCGTATCTGCCATGGATGAAAAGGGAAACAGCGATAATTATTATGCCGGGGCAAGCTGCGCGTCACACGCAATTCCGCCTCGACCCCTCCAGGCGTCCTTCATCACCCCATACGGACACAACCAGCATTAACCCGTAGGAAACGCCCGATCGCGCGGCTGCAGAGCAAGGTAACCATCATCTTTACAACCACAGAAAGAAGGGGGGTTTGCCACTGTAGCAGACGTACAAAAATACTCGTCGTTGACTCTGGGTAACAGACAGCATCGATGCCCATCCCCTTCGTCTGTTCCCACCACCGCCTCAGACGATGTTTCCTTGAAAACAAGGCCTGCAACCTTATTTTAAAGCCAGGGAGGGGTTGAAGAGAAAATGTCGGCATCATAGACAAATGATCAGCTCAATGCCGGACTTGAGCAGACAAGACGGCAGCCACAATCCGATTCAAGGGGTGTCCCGACACAGACGACCAGGTGCAACACCACTATATTTCGAGTTATAAAGAGGTAGGATCGGAGAAAATGCGAGTACCTAGTACCCATGCCACATGCATGCGGCCTGCACCTGCACCTGCACCTGTAGTACGCAGTAACCGCGCCCAAAGTCCTTCCCTTAGGATTGGGCTTGGATTGATGAGGCAAGTGCGACGCGGGACTTCCTAGGTAGCAGCAAAGGAAGGCAAGAGCAACGGTGCGCGGTGCACCCATTCCCATTGGCCACCGCGCCATGCCAACAGATGAAGCTCTGTCATTGGGTCATGTGACAGTGCGATATTCAGGGTTGGTTCACTGCCAAGGGTCAGCCGCAGGACCTGCTTGCACCCAACCACCCCCGTCCTCCCGTCCCTGTCCTCTTCATTGATAAGCTTCCTGTTGCGACGCATCAACGCTGTAGCTATAACCTCGTTAGCCAACTTGATTGGGTGCCACGCAGGACAATCATGACGGACGCCATTCTGCTATAAGGTGTAGACGCGACGCGGGCACAGGCGGCCACAGACAACGGTGGCATACTACAATGTAGGATCGGGCTTGGGCTTCTTCTTGTCTCTGCCTGTTGCATCCATCAAAGGTACCGCAAACCCGATCCTCGCTGCACACGTTCTTTCTGGCGGCTCTCGTCATCACCACCACCACCACCACCACCACCACCACCACCCTTAGCCGTCGACAATGCAACCGACTAGCCGGAAGCGTCGCATCTCGACGTGTGTGCCGTGTTACACGCGGAAGCAAAAGGTGCGCACTTTCTGACATGCTCGGACACGTTCTGAAACGTTCTGGCACCGTTCTGCCAGGGAACGTTCTGCCAGGGAACGTTATGCTGACGGGCTGTGGCGGCGTGTTTAGTGTAATCGGCAGTATCCGTGCAATCATTGCACGCGCCGTCGAAGGCCGGAGGAATGCGTCTTCGGATCCAACCCCGCTGACGCTGCCGCTCCATTGCGCACCGCGGCCCTGTCGTCTCTCGACGAGATCCCGGCCCGGCGGTTGGACATCGTCGATGCGCCGTCTGGTGCTCCGCGGCCTAGTGGCCGTGGGTCGTCGACGGCGTCGGCACCGGCAGCGGCTGTGGGTAACAACAAGCCCATCGACAGCTTGTCTACGACGCTGGCCCAGTCTTTTGGTTATTTCGATGGAAGCCCTCACAACACCATGGCTCTGTTGAGAGAGGTGAGTGCCATGACGCCGTGCCCTAGCCTCGCCCCCGTGTCGTGGCCTTCGGGAACTGAACCAAGTTTTGTCAGTGGGATCTACGTGACGAGGTTGGCAAAGCAGACGTAACCGCGAAGCCTGCGTCGCCAGATATCCTCGCCGTCGTCAAGAGGGACCTGGCGAGGATACCTCACCGCCAAATCCTCGATTTCCTTGTACAATATTTTGTTCGCGAATTGAACTGGTTAGTCACGCCTCCATTCCCATCCCCACGCTCCCTCCCCTACCCGATGAGCAGTGTTCATGACCCCCTCAAAAGCTGGTGACGATTAATGTAACCATTCTTGCACAGGATGAAACAGATCGTCCACTCTCCTGTCTTCTTGTCACATTATCAGCATCAGTGGACCGTGGAACTACCGCTGTCCGTAGAACATATTGAGTTTACCACGCTCGTCCTCCGGATATGCTCATACACGGCCCAATTTCTACCATCACCTTCCTACACGGTTGATACCATTCATGGCCTTTCTCTTAGTGAGATTCGTGACACCTGTGATAATATCGGGAACAGCCTTGCCAAAGCATGCCTTGCCCTTGACTGGAAAGGCTCCCTAGTCCGTGTTCAGCATCACCTTTTTGCCTCACTCAAGTCGTCGTGTGAGGGAAGGACGGATCAATTTTGGGAGGGCGTTGCATGCGCCAGCCAGGCGGCACAGAAAGCGGGAATCCACACAGATATTGACGGCCCGGGGGCCGGCGGCATCGACGAGCTGGAGAAGGAGATGCGGCGGAGGACGTTTTGTACTCTCTACATGCTGGACAGGTGCGTATGGTCAAGAACGTTGCACTGGCTGCGTATGCCCAGCTAATGGTTGTTGTGGTGAGCAGTCACCTTTCCAGGCAGCTGGATCGCCTTCCATTTCTGCCCGACGATTCCATCTGCAACATGTTGCCCCGTGTACGCCTTGGCCCAAATCTTGGCGACATGGACCCGGACAACAGCGCGCCCGAGATTTTCACGGAGCGCCTGATGCAACTTCATCTGGGCAGATTCTGGAGGAAGTATGCACCAATACGAAACTTGGAGTACGACCCCACTCACGGCGAGCAGAGGTATGAAAGGTTCTGTACCGAGTACCTCCCTCTCCTGGCGCCATCTATGGCGCTGAAACCCGATACCAAATGGGACAAGCATGTACCGAAACTTGCCTTGCAGCGCGAGCTTCTCCACATCTCAATCCTCGATAGCATATGTTGGAGCTTTCGGCCGCTACTTCTACTCAAACCAAGGCAGATTGCTAACATGCCCCCCTATAAACGGGTGCTGCTCCAGTCGCAGAGGGAAAAGCTAGCTTTGGCAGCCCTCAAGGAACTCGAGGCGGTAACGGCCCTGCATTCAATGCTTGGCGGTTCCCATACACGCTTCGCTGCCATCATTTTCAACACGTTTGAAGCTGCGGTCACCTTGTTGAGTGTCTGCTCACACCCCGACTTCTCAACCGATCAAGTCGGCGGCTTTGACGAGATTCTCGGCTTGAAAGTCCCCAGACCGACGCGGCAAAAGTCACTGCTCGCGGTTGAGAAGGCCCTGGGACGCCTTCAGATGCTCTCAGGGGTCAGCGAGATGGCAGCTTCCGGGGCATCGATTATAGTCCAGCTCTATATCAAGGCTACGAGGGAGAGCGTGTCGCCCGATTCGGCGCTCTATTCCGACTCAACCAACACTTACACGTCGTGGCCGAGTGCCACCCCGACCTTTCTTGGTTCGAATGATGAGCTGGGGCCCTGGGGATTGTTGGAGCCGTCTAACCCGGAATGGATGGCCGAAGTGCTCTCAGCCATGGCCTCCAACGCCGATCCGTTTGCAGAGGTACATCTGCGTCCCCAGCTGGATCTGAGCATGCCCTGACTACGCCAGCGATGCCGTGCTGTAGATTTTACTGTCAAGCAACATACTCACACAAGGTTTCTTACATGTACGCGGCCACATGTTTCGTTCGCAAGCAACGGTGTTTGGAGAGAAGGGGTGCTAGAGGATTTATTAGAGCCTGATATAGCTACGCGAAGAGACATCATTGGGAATTACAGCGCAGTCATCCAAGATGGTGCATGTTTTCGTGACAGTCTTACCCCATGTTATCCGACATGTCCAGTATCCCTGCTCAGCTTCGTACATCCACCAAGACAGGACGAAGCCATGATAACCACAGCCTCGAGTTAACCCCCACCCGAGCCGGCAACGAGCAACCTCAAACAGACCGTCCGAATTTCACGGTGCTATGGATCCTCCCGCCCCTCCCCTCCCCTCCTTCGAGGCAGCCGGCCTCCCCCAGGAACCGCAGCCGATCTTATCGGCCGACGCCGTATGTCGATTGGCAAGTGGGGAGGCCGGGAGGCCGATCCATCCATGCAAGTTGGACCTGACGTGCGTCGGCCGACGAATCTCGGGCGACGGGGCTTTTCAGCTCCTTGGCGATCTATAGGTCACGCCATGTGGATTGCTCCCGGGAGAGGAGGTGTTTCTGCGTGGAAAGAGGGTTTGCGGTTGTGCGGAGAACGATAAGGTGAAGATCGGAAAAAAAAGGGGGTGACGAGGAAGGCTGCTGAGTCTGCGCTGAGGCGGTGCCAAGTCTGGGAGATGGACGAGAGCCATTCTTCTCTACGTAGGGGGGTTAGATCAGCTAGTGATCAGGATTATGAGATTGGGATTAGTAGCAATGTGCTGCCGAGATTTATATAAACGGGTGTGAACTGCCATCGAGTCAATGCAGCCCCGTGAGAAATCAAACACCCCCCCTCACAACCATGTCTTTCCTCCGCGATGCCAACGAATTATACGAGCTCTTCAGCTCCAATGCTGCAGCGGCGAGGGTATTCTCCGCGACGCTCGCCCTGGCGGGCATGTACGCCATCTACCGCCAGCTCCTCCCACGACCTCTGCCGGGAATACCGTACAACAAGGACGCCGCCAAGCTCATCTGGGGCGACTCAAAGGCGCTGCGGGACGACCCGTCGGGGCTGGCAAAGTGGTGCAGCAAGCAGCTCGAGAAGCACGGCAGCCCCATTGTGCAGGCCATGATGGGGCCGTTCTCGACGCCCGTGGTGCTGGTGGCCGACACGGCGGAGACGAGGGAGATGCTCATGATGCGGAGCGAGTTTGACCGGTCCGCCTACATCATCGACAGATTTCCGCTGTTTGGCGAGTTCCACCTCAACATGAAGACGGGAGACAACTGGAGGGCATCGCGCAGCTGGCTGAAGGACCTGCTGGCGCCGAAGCACCTGCACACGGTGGCCGGACCGGCGATCCACTCGTCGGTGCTGAAGCTGATTGAGCTGTGGGAGAGCAAAGCGCGCGTGGCACGCGGGAAGCCCTTCAGCATGCGATCTGACCTCAAGACGCTCGCTCTCGACGTGATTGTGACGTTTCACTTCGGCAAGGACTTTCAAGACTCGGCTCTGGCCCGACAGGTGGAAGCCATCAAGAGCCTCGACGAGTCGAAGCTCAGGTACGGCAAGCACACCAACGTCATCTTCCCCACGGCCGCGTTGCACGATTTCCAGCAAGGCCTGACAGATATCGGGGACCGAATGGCTTCCATTTACACGACGAGGTGGCCGCCGTCGGTCGTGTCGTGGTGGGCGCGGTACGGCTCGCCCTATTACAGACATTTCTTTGTAGAAAAGGATCGATTTATCCGGAAGCACATTGATATTGCCATCGACCGCTTGGCTGGTGGAAAGGAGGCGGAGACGGGGATGGACCAGATGGTGTATCGGGAGCACAAGGCCGCTCGCAAGGCGGGCCGTCGACCAGTGTTTGACCAGCAGATCATGATTGACGAGGTAGGCTTTCTCTTGATATCATCCACTCGAGACCCGGGTCGTCGGTTTGTATTCCGTTGCTGACTTGGTGCTAGGCGTATGGAAACCTGATTGCTGGCCAGCATACCACCAGCGCCGCTTTGGTTTGGATCCTCAAGCTGCTCGCCGACTATCCCGACGTGCAGGTGAAGCTGCGCCAGGAGCTCGAGACTCTGCTAACGGCTGCCATGGAGGAGAACCGACTGCCCACCACGGAAGAAATCATCAACACCAGGATGCCCTACCTCGACGCGGTGCTAGAAGAGGTGCTGCGTCTCCGAGCCGCCATGATCGTCCCGCGCGACGCCACCACGGACACGCAGCTCCTCGGCTGCGCCATCCCCAAAGGCACCGTCGTCCTCCTCGTGTGCCAGGGGCCCGACTTCTCCGCGTCGCCCACGTCGGAATACTGGCGCGACGCCAAGGAGACGCGCAGGTACCCGGGCAACGGCAACAGGGACCTCGAAGTGTTCGACCCGGAGCGGTGGCTGGTGCGCCACGACAACGGCGAGGTCGAGTTCGACTCGTACTCGTACCCGCAGCTGGCGTTTGGGCTGGGGATCCGGTCGTGCTGGGGACGGAGGCTGGCGCAGCTGGAGATGCGGATCATGACAGTCATGATGACGCTCAAGTTCGACTTCTTGGATGTGCCGGAGCCGCTGGCGTCGCACGAGGCTACGTACGATATCTCGTACCGGGCGAAAAAGGGTTTCTTGAACATCCGAAGTCGAAATCTTTCAGCCCACTTGAGAGAGAAGGTTACTTCATGAGCCCCCTGGAATGGTATGGGATAGACCCTGGGGTTCATGGCAAGGACGATGATGCTGCTACAATGTGCTTAGGCAGACGTTGTCAAGGAATTCAAGTTTCATTGCAACTTCAATGTCGCTGCAGGTGGCCAATAGATGGTAGTTCTCATCGTCTGCTGAGAAGTGTCTTGATCCTGTAGCACCGTTCATTGATTCGACGCGATACATGTGAGTCTACCAGTCTGCAAATGGCACAGTTATAGGTAGCCATCAGAGGCCTTGAAGCCGTGGATGCCGTGCTATGTGCTACAAGAAAAGTGAGAAGCCAACGCCGAATTCCTCGGAGGAAGTTGGAGGACGTTGTGTCCGAATCAGGTGACTGTTCATCACGTGCCTCCCCCATTTCAACCACCTCGTCTTGCTCAAGAGATATTTTGAAGGATCTGATCAAGTGAGTGTGATTCAAAGCCTTTTCAAACACATTTTCCATCATGAGCTGCAACAGAACCAACGGCTTAGCATTGCTCGACGTTGTCAGTGGACGACTCATAAATACCTTACATGGACTTTATCCACACCGACGATCACCTGCGATCCGTCAATCATGTCACACATCTAGAGTCTTGTTTACCCTCCATCCATAACTGTGCAAGCGAGGGCTGCGTATGATCTGTAAGTTCATTGGGTGCGAAGCGAGGCAGGCAGTTGGAGGCTCTCGCCTGCCTGTACGCCTGCCTCCGACGTCCCGAGAAGCCGATGAGGATGCTCAAATAGGCTTGACCACTCCAGGAAGCCACGAGCATGTTCTTTGCCCTACAGAGCCTGTAATGAGCTCCATGATGAGGCGTTGGGGCGGAAGTTGGCTTCGGCGATGTGGACAATGGGAAGTAGGTGCCGAAAAGGGGGTGATAACAACAAATCACCAACGAACCTGAACGGAGATCAGTCCGTCCACCACATCTCTCCGTTCTTACGCCATTCAAGTCACTCGCTTCAACATGGCCTTGCGCGTCAACATATTTGTTATCTTCTTTATTGTGCCCTGGTTCATCCATGGGCTTAATGCCATGAGCAAGACGCTCGACCAGGTCTATTTCACTTTCATCGGGCTCTGCTTCGTAGCATCGCTCGTCTCCCATATTTTGGCCATAAGCGGGAACCGTACGACTACCAGCAAAACAGCCCAACACATTGCTCCCTTCTCCCCTTTTCCATCACAAAATTTGCTAAATCCATCACGAACAGCTCGCGCCGTCGAAAGTAACAGCACAAACCAACTACTCCCACTACAAGAGCTGCCCTTCTACGCGCAAGCCCTCTCTGACACCTCGGAGACCTCCTTAGACCCTGAGGACGAGTTTCGGGGCGCACCTGTTGAGTTCTGGTAGTCTTGCGAGACGCACCTGTCGAGCTCTTGTTGTTCGTGGCCAGGCCTCTCGGGAATGGAAGTTGACCTCCACGATCTGGACAACATCAGGCAGGTGCTTCCACGAGGGCAGCAACAATATAAGCCTCACTCTCCCACTCGTACAGCAACAAATTGTCCCAACGCATCATCATCATCATCATCATCATCCATCCCAACAGTCTTCAGCAGCCAAGCTCAGCACCTGCAAGTTCCGCTTCTTTCCCATTGACCAGCTTCACATAACTCTCACCATGGCTGTTCCGTTAGCAATCCTGGCTGCCCCAGTAGCGGCAGTTGCAGTTATTGGGGTCGCCTACTTCTTGATGCAGCGCTACGGTGACCGTACGCTCCCAAAGTATACCTCTCTTCATTTGGCCAGTTTCCGCTAACTTGGTTTTGGATAGGCTTGTTCCAACCCGACCAGTCGCGGCCCATACCACTAGAACGTCTGAATGGTGCGGTCCCTACACAGCGGGATTCCGTGTACGCACAATCGGATGCTGTATCCTCGGGAACTACTTTGACAGCTCTGGCTCCCGGTCTGGAAGAAGCATCTGAAGCAGAGCCGTCCTCTACGGTGACATCAGGGACGGAGCCATCGTCTGCTGTGACGCCTGGGACGGATTCGTCTTCTTCGGTAACGTCTGGGGTAGAGTCGCCGTCTGCGAGGACGCCTAGGACGGAGCCGTCGTCTGCAGTGTGGTATGGGACGGGGCCATCGCTTGCGGTTATACCTGAGATAGAGCCGTCATCCACGTTGGCATCTGGGGCAGAATTGTCGACTGAGCGGACATCTGAGACCGAGCCGTCAACCGCTGTTACATCCCAGTAAAGTGGAATTGACGATTCTTTGTATTTTGTAGCGATGAACCATTTTGTCATGTTCAAACGAACCTAGCAGCACACTCGTTTCACCCATGGCGCCAGCTACGAAACGGTTGGTCTCCGCCGACGATTTGGGAGAGCAAGAGCTGCATAAAAAGCGACTGATTATGAGGATGAACAAACAGCGTTTGAGGCTAGAAAGTTTTCACTAAGATGTTTATTTTGATCATGACTTTATAGAACAAGTTAAATAGACAGCTTGTCTTTCTCAACATCGTCAAGTCGAGCCTTAAGTCTTTGTGACTGCCATGCCGATTTCTATACGTAGATTCGGACAGAGCCTGTTGAAGAGTGAACAAACAGCTAGACCATAATCCATTATCAGTTTAGAATTGTCGAAAAAAGCTGCAGTTGTTGTTGACTTACATCCAAAACACCCTATTACGAGAGGTTCACACCTCCCTCCCAGCACACGATAGCAGTTCCATCATCGTCAACCTTGCCACAGATCCAGTCTCTCGTCACATTCAGTCCCTCTCCAAAAGAGGAAAATACCTCATTCAAAAACATCGCTCAGCGGGTGGTGGGCACAGCCCGAACGCCAACCACAACCAGGCCCTCCCCACTCCATGCAGGTCTCACATCCCACGATGCTTAATGGGCGGAGGCCCCTATGTTTCAGCGCAACGGCGAGTCGAGGCTAAATTAGCACCTTCTGGGGGCTGGCGATCACGCTTGAGAGGCTTGGATGGTGTGGGATACTTAGGGTCATGGGGGTTGTGGTGGTTGGGAGGGTCACGGGGGTTTGGATGTGCTTGGTTGTGGTGGTTGGCGCCCCCTGTTGCGAGGCTTTCCGCCACCAAGGGTTGGTCCTATTCTGAGCGCTGTATCTACTGTATTATATTATATTATATGCCGGCGAAGATGATCATAGGATCGCCTCCAATGCCCTTGTTAGTCGTATCGAGCCAAAATCCTCAACTGAAACACGCATGCCACAACCCGCCGCCCCTCGCAAAGGACAAACTCTCCACAAAGGCGCGAAGCCTGCACCTGCCCAGGCTGTCAGCGCTGCAGTTCTGCAGCGGTACCACGCGGTCGTTGACGAGCACCCGCACGAGCTCCTCCTCCTCTTCGTTCTCCTCGCCGCCGCCGCCGCCACCGCCGCACGTCATCTTCTCGACGTACATGCGGCCGGCAAAGGGCACGGTCCAGGCCGCGGAGAAGCCGTGCGCGTCGTGCGGCGGGAGCTTGCGGCCGGCGGGGAGGTCGGCGGTGGCGTTGTAGAGGCCCAGGGCCGCGTAGACGGAGCTCATGTCGTTGTCGTGACTGAAGTCGGCGTAGAGCGCGCGGTCCACGGGGAAGGTATCCGGCGACGAGTCGAGGGTTGAGTTTGTGGACGTGCCGTCGTCCACGGGGCGGCCTGTCAGCCGCGCGATGAGCTCGTTGACGTAGCCGACGCCCTGCGTTGGCCCCAGCGGGTTGCCCGAGCCGTAGCCGTACCACTTGTCGAGCGTTTCAAAGTAGTCGTAGCTCTCCCACTCCTCCTGCGAGAACAGTCTGCAAAAGTCGGTGCTGGTTGCGTTGGGCGAAGCGACCGTGGTGAAGGGGCATAGATCCATCATGTAGATAGTCTCGTCCAGCGTCAGGTTCGCGCCGGGCATCCTGCTGTTGAGACGATGCGCGATGGAAGGCGCAAACGCCTCCTTCCACGTCGTCTGCATCCTCAGCCTGAGGTCCGCGGCCGGGCCGCCCTCGAACGCGGGGCAGCCGCCGTGGTTGAGCGTGTTGTTGAAGCCGGGCTCCTCGGGCAGAACCAGGATGGAGTCGGCGGGGCTGGAGTCGGCGCGTCCCCGCGCCTGGCTCAGGCCTTGGGAGAAGTTCAGCGCCGACTGGACGACGCGGTCTGAGCCGGCCGCTCGGTAGAACGGCTCGGCCCTGTCGGCCAGGTCTCTGTACCGGTGGTAGAAGGCCTCGCCGGAGCGCACCATCTCCTCCTGCCCGAAGAGGGTCAGCTGGTCCGCCCCGAGGTCGTAGTCGTAGTCCCGGATGAACTCGAAGCCAGGCGCGAACCTGGTGACGGATTTCCGCAGACGCCCCAGGAGCTGCCCGTACAGGGCTGTCTTGCGGGCGGTGGGGTCCCTCGAGCCGTGCCGCGAGAGCACCAGGCCAAAGGTCAGCTCGCAGCCCGGAGGCGTGCGAGGGTCAATCTCGGACGGGACGGGGAAGAAGGGCGAGTACTGGCCCCATAGATGCTGGGACTCATGGCTGCACGCGGCTTTGTCCTCGCATCTGGCGCTGGCAGCGGTCTGGCTGCAGGGTTGGCGCTGTGTTAGCTAGCATATCTAGGAGCCGGGCGGGAGGTCATTTTCCTCTTCGGCCATACCTGAAGACAATGAGCGAGTACAGAACCACCACGAAGACGAGGGCAGCCAGGGAGATCCTGTAAAAGTTGGACCGCTGCTGCACAGGACCTGGCCGAAATCCAGCGTGACGACGCCTCCCATCCCGCCGCCGTTGGTCGTCGCCCGTCGGGATCGTGGTGTACAGGTGATTTTGGCCGAAGACGGCACCTCGCAGGCTGTTGACGGACTGCCGCAGTCCCATGGTCCCTCCAGGACACAGCTCGTGAGCTCTTCTCTAATTCTAATCCAAATTGAGCGTGCAAGCAGACGCCTGGTTGGTTGGGACTGGGAAATGATGTCGGGCCTTGGGTGCAGGACGTTGCAAACAACGGCTACATTGGCCGCGTTTCGAAATTAGTGGAGGAGATGCTGGCTGAGTGCTACCATCACATCCACCAGCCTCGCCTGCCCTCAATGATCCTGTGGCCCGTTCTTGGACCCTGCGATGATTCGCCGACGGTCGATCGCTCACGAATGACAAATTGCGACAGTGAGTCCTGCACATGTAGGGGTTCTTCGTATCCCAACCATCCTTGTGGATTCTGCCTAAGGCATCATCCATCGCAAGTCAGAGCAACCACGACAGGCCGTGAAAAGAGCCCAACACATCCAAGGCATTGTTTCAAGAATTACAAATCACACTCGTTGGGTTGGGACACCATGTACCGCGCAGGAGCCGCCCAGGGCTCCCTTCTATCATTCCTCATCCAGCTGCCTTAGGTGACGGCTCGCCGTCCGGCATGTCTATGTAGTACTTCCCTTGCGTAACATCTTGGCTGGTATCCTGCGCCGCCAATTTATACACTCATCAACACATGTCCGCGCCGGGTTTTCGCTTCCATGCATGCTTGCACGCATAGTATGTATAATACACTGGTATCATGCGGGGTACACATAAAAGAGACATAGGAAATGGGGTATCGATCAAAGCGCAACGCCAACGGCCGGCCGTTCAACATTCGACCCAAACGTACCGGTACGTTCCAGCTGAAGCTCGTCTTGTTTAGTTGCTGGAGTGCTGTCCGGTGACCACGCTGTGGGAACCGACGGCGAGTTCCTGTCGCCGCTCTCCCACGTCGAGACGGTATTCAACGACTCAAAACTGGACCTTGCGACTTGCCCACCAACAGCAACACATTGGTAAAAGCCCTCGCCACCCTTTACAGGCCGGGGAAGGTTAGTAATCGATTCGAGGCTGATGTCGCGGCTGTGCTCGCCGCTGGGGAACAGCCATGTCGACACTCGAGAGAAGGACTTCTTCTTGCGAAGCGGTGGCCGAAGTACTAGAGGAAGAGGCGGCGGGGGAGCACGCCCCTCTCGTCTACCTTGTGGCGGCCGATTGGCCACAGCAGGCGGCTCCGGGCCGTCCTGCGTTGGCATGGATGACCGGGAGGGTGCAGTTGCAGGACGGTCTGCATCGGAATTAAGGCGCTCTGCAAACGACGGCGCAGCCGGCGGCAGAGCAGGTATCGATGGCATCGGCTCGAGTTGAAAGTCTACAACGGTCAGCCTGAATCGGAACAGGTGCAAGGCATCGTCGAGGTACTTACCATGCACAGTCCTGGCCTGGGACTGAGACGTGGAGGGCCGGCTGGCAGAGTACAAGCTCTGGCGTTCAATGACATCGTCGATTTGCTTCTGCAACCTCTCCATCTCGTTCATGGCATTTGCCACCCGCTCCCTGATTCTGTCCATCTCCGGCGACGTGCGCGCACGTGCTCGGCCTGGGCTCTTGGGTGGGATCGTCGGAGGGGTTTCCGAGACCGGTGATGGAAAACTGTCGACTACGGGTTTGCGAGGAACGTGGAACGACAGAAACGACGTGTAGCTCCTTTGTCGAATAAGTCGAATGTCGTCATCCGACTGGTCTTCGTCCGACTGAACATGATGGTAGGCGGGCGGGGGAGTAGCCACGGCACGAGGCAACTCGAACTGTGGTAGCATCGGGGAGGCGTGGTGGTCCAGCATGTGAATGCTTAGCTCCAAGGGTCGGAACGACGACGGCCGTATGCCGCGTGCTTCATCCGCCTGCCGCCGCTCTTCCTCGCCGGGGTACTGGAAAGAGGCTGAAGAAACATGGCGGAAATCGGAAGGGCTAGAGATCTGCGGCCGGCGCGAAGATGCATCTGACCACAACCGACTTCTCATGGAGAAGCTTGTCCAATTAGAACCCTTGCTCTTCTTGGTCCGTCTGTGTCTCTTGCCGTTGTCGTTGTACTGAGACATGGTTTCGGCCACTGCCACGGGGCGTGGATGAGATGCCGGAGGGTCGCACACGACGGGGTATGAGTGTTTTTCATCGTCTTGGTCGATAAGTAAGTCCTGGTCGCTTAATCTACCCAGAGGCCATGAGATGGCGGTAGCAGATGGAGACTTACGACGGCGCGGCTCCCGGGCGAAGATAGAGGCCAACGGCGCGCAGCAGAGGGAGAAGGAGGCGAGCCACGATGAAGGGGCCTCAGTGAAGCCAGCAGACGAGTCTCTCATAGCTCTGAGACGAAGGGTTCATGCCGGGAGGAGTGCAGGTGGAAAGAACGAATGAGCGAACGGCCAGCGATTCAACAACGGGTCGGCAATGCAGGACAGGAACGAGCTGTAAGTATATATGAACGAACGAGGCGATAGCCTAACCGCAGATCAACAGCAGCTGAGGGCAGTGGCCATGAACCACGAGCCAGGCCAAAGTAGGAAACAAAAGGCCCGCGGAGGGGACCCTACTATTATTGTTGCTCACATAGTCGGGCGGCTGATGCTGCTTGCTGCCACGGGCTCTTCCCTGGGCATCTTCTTTCGAGGCGGCGGCAGGCGATGGAGGCCGGCTGCGTCGACATGATAGGCTGAGGGCCGACAGAGCGCCGGCCAGTCGGCGCGTAGGGATGGCTTGGTTCGGATGGTTGGGCGCTACCCACCAGATTAGACGACCCACCAGGCAGCCCGGGTCTTGGCCAGGGCCTGCCTGACCTGTGGTGACCCCGGTTGCAATGATGTTGTAAGACGAGGGAGTGACAGCGAGTCGATGTCTTGCATTGCCCCAACCTGCACTGGCCCGTGCCTTGCCACGGATGGTGCTGAGGGGGGTCTCGTGGTTCGTCCACATTGGTCGACACGTCTTACGCCTTTGATGCCTTGTCTGCTTGTTTTGGCAGCCGTGTTTCGCTCTCTTGACTCTTAGGCTGCGTGTATGGCGCCTCGCGAACCTGCTACTTGGCGGCGACAAACCCGCGTGTCCCACGTAGTGTACACAACAGCGCATTATTAAAACCTGCATGGATGGAATCCGCGTGTCACAGCTTGTTGTTCCCCGGGCCGGGGATTTGTATGGCTGCACCAACCCTGGATGGGTGCTGTTGATAACTGCTACTCTGTTGCACCCATCATGGCGCATGCCAGAGCAGTAGGCCGGTGCAGGGGCGCAGCCGAGCGTGTAGGACAACATCGTCGTGTCGTGGTCGCTGCCTTTGTGGATGGTGGGCATGGCATGGGTGTGAGTGGGTGTTGGAGGTGGCAATGGCCTTTCTTCACCCTACTTGGAATGTTCCATTCGCTTCAACGAACGATCATCACCACCACCACCGCCGCCGCCGCTGCCGTCGTCGTTCATCCTCATCGGCTTGCCGGATAGGTCAAGACTCTGGGGCGGACTGTAAAAAGTATGGGCTGGCAAGGCCACATGATACCGTCGAGGATGTCCGGAGCTGCGGATGCCGGTGGTGCTGTGCGTCATGATAACGGATGGATTCAACGAAAATGGGACGGACCAAGTGGGAACACGAAGAAACTTTTTATGCTTGTCTCACTTTTTCCTTGGAAGAGGAGCGGCGAAGCGGCCGTCGTGGAGTTTTGGGCGAGAGGGTGGTTTTCACTGGCAGGGTGGCCTGTCCCCCAATGGGAAGCCGCGAACCGCCTGCTCTGCTCAGCTCCATTGCCCGATCGGGCCTCAAGGCGAGCTAAGAGTGGGTTAGGTTATTTCCAGAGCGGTCCACTACTTAAGGAAAGAACCACTGAGGCGAGGCGGTGAACCTTGCGTACTTACGTGTATAAGAGTCGAGGCAGCTGTGAAGGCTGTCTGCTCAGTGCAGAAGAGGGTGTGGTGTATGGGGATGGACGAGTCTGAGTGAGCCTCGGCATCGGCATGTCTCAGCACCGCCGCTGAAGCGAAGGGGTATGGAGGAGCGATTACAGCATCAACGCTTCGTGTCATGGTGTAAGAAACAGGAAGAAGGAGACGGCACGAGGCAAGAGAGTGGTGGAGCTGACGAATCTTACCATGTGATACGTACCACCACTCCGTCTTCGACAACGGCTTCCACGCGCACCAATGCAGGGACCAGGTTATTGCTTCTGTTCCATCTGACACAGCGGTATCCCGTCATCATCCTTTGCGGCTACGGTCATCGCCAAACGAGGACTTGAAGGGTAAGGGAGTGAGATTCGGTATAAGCAGATCCAGTCCATTTTATCGTCAATAAAAGAGAAATAAATCGAGTGGGATAGGACTGGAGAGCTCTTTGCCCAGGCTAGTTCTCCTACGCCCCCAAAATCACATATGTGATTGCTACGGTACTGTAACACGCCGTAATTCAATCGATAAGATGCCAGGAATTGTTTCAACATGCGTCAGTGTCAGTGATTTCACAAGGATTGTCTGCGGCTGCTTGTAGGTAGGTTGTCCCTGGCTCGACATGCTAAGCTCTAAATAGATGGCGGGGCGGCGGTGAACACTGGCAGTATAATTAATTTCCATGGAAAAGCAACCTTCCGATTCATCGTGAGTCTCTGCTCACCAACCGAGGTCCTACGCATTCGAACATGGGAAAGAGATCTTCAGCGGCTGCCGATGGCGCTGCTGCTTTCCGTAAGAGGCAGAAGATTGTGCATGAGGTTCCGGCCGGCGAGGACATAACATCTGCCGACCATCTGCGCAAGCTGCTGGCCTTTGATCAGGACCTCCACCGCGCAAGACATGGTGTGCCTCTCTCAAGCATCCCACTGTTGGAATTTTGAGCTAACTCTGGTTTCAAATAGGTCTGCAATCGCTCAAGAAACTCCTCGACGAGGTGGTTTCCGACAATGGCGACCGAACGTCCAAGCTCGAAATCTTGCGCCAGTACCTCGATGCCGTGAAGCCAAGGGACCCTAGCGAGGATGCTGTCTATCTCCCCGACATCATGGAGATGTGGTCATTCTCCACGCAGGTCAACAACGACGGTGTCATGTCCGCGGTGGCCGTCGTCTTGGCCCTGCTCCTCCAAATCGTCTCCAACTCGCTTGACCTCGTACCACACGGCCTCGGCGTCTGCCAGACACTTCTCCAGGAGCGCCAGCTGAAGTCCTTATCGCGAAATCTCACTTCCGAAAAGAGCAAGGGGTTCATACTCTCTCCGACATTACGTCTCCTTCGAGAGGCTGTCTCCCTGGATGGCGGCGCCTACGCCAAGCGGGTTTTCAGAGCCAGGAATTTTACATTTGCTGCTCTGGGACGAAACCTGGAGATTGGTCCTGCGGGAGATGCACCGGAAGATGCGAAGAAAGCATCCGTCAGGACGAACGCGGTTCGGTTCTTCTGCAGCTGTCTAAAGTTTCTGCACTCCGATGGGAGGAAGGAGTTACTCTTGCAGCGAGAGCTGCTCTCTCATTTAACGTTCATGCTTAAGACGGATCCTCCCTACATCGTCCTAGAGATATTGGACTCGCTCAAGTCATACGTGTTGATGGATGAGAAGGTTCCCCGCGAGATCAAGTTCAGGAATTTCAACACCAAGACGCTCATACGTTTCCTCGCTCTGTACAGTTATTCCGCGCCTGCTGGAGCTTCCGGTGATGCCGCGGCAGTAAGCGAAAAGGTCCATCAACTGCTCGTCTACACGTGCACAAATCCGACGGCCGGTATACTATACCCATCCACCGGCTTCTATCCCAAAGAGTCTGGGGATGTGCCTACCGGTCGAGGTGCAAAGGAGGCTGGTGGCATGGACAGCGAGGTCGGAGATGGCAAGTACAAAGACGGTGTACCCGTCTACAATTTTGTGCTGTCAGAATTTGCCCGCAAACTGCGCCCATGGTCTAGCATCAAGCACAGCGAACTCCTCGTCGCAATGTTCACGGCCGCACCTGAACTCGTTGCGGACTATTTTTTGAACAACCGAACTTTCACGTTTGAACCGAAGCTCTCCATGACCTGGATCGGCTACGCTGCCTTTCTTTTCAATACCATGATGATACCCTTACCCCCGTCCTTTGGCGACAGGGTTCGATATGCCAAGTTCCCACCGCCTACCTCTATTTTGTTAGACAACATCCTGCCTTTACCGATCAATCAGAAGGTTTTGATCCGCTGTCTGTCCCAAAAGTCACACCTCACTTCCTTCTTTGCCACAAGGATCCTTACACAAGCCCTAGAGAAGCTAGGAGATGCCGTTAAGATGCTACAAGCCCAGCAGTCGAGCCGTGCAAGCTGGGCTGATGCTGCCAAGCGCCTTGTCGATGCTTTCTGTCAGCGTATACCTGATATGAAGGAAATAGTGCGCTGTTACAAGGCTGTTCCTGTCGAGAACGCCTTGCATAAAACCATGGCAAGTCGGCTTCTGCGCCTATACTACGAAGAGATACCCCGCATTGCCCTCGCTGCGAATTTCGATGTCTCGCCATGCTTCGTCGAAGTCTTCAAAAGTCTCAACGAGGGCGATGCTGAGCCTGATATCAGGATTTTGGGAACTATGGAGCTTGAAAATCTCGTGTCTATTGCAAGCTATTCTCCGGGTATGCGCTGGTTCACAAGAGTCGACGACCTCTCTCACGGTGTTGCATCATCACCATTTTCTGCACTCTTGAGGCTCCTCTGTGGCAGCGATGGTCATGCACCCTTGAAACAACTACGAAAAGTATTGAGCGACGTCGCAATTGAGAGCCAGCTGGTCTTGCGACCAACTGGGCTAAGGCCATTCCTTTCGGTCTTGCGACATCTTCAAGGAGAGACAAAGGCGGATGAAATGGATACAGTTTGGTCGTTCCTCGACAACTGTATCAACCGATGTGCTTCTTCCCCGATCAAGTATCTCGACCTTCTCGAAGCGTACTCTAAAGACACTCAGTTGAGTTCCAGAAACGCGTCTATCAGCCTCATCACTATCACGGCGGTTGAACAGCTGCCCTATGCTACGGCTTCATTGTCGCACGATCGGAAGCGTGTGCTCGCAAACTTTCTGTCGCTATTCTACAGCGCTCTGGTACAAGCTGGGGAGACACTGCCTTTTCTCGAGAATGTGTACCAGAAAATTAGTGAGGCCTTTGGAGACGATGTGAAATTAAGAGCGTTGAAGGATGTGAAGCAGTCGCTCGACGATGACGAGTTGGACGTGGATGAAGAAGTTCAAGACGCAGACCCCGATGCGAATCAAACGCAGCTTGACAGCACGAAGTTGGAGGAGCTGTTGCATGTACCTATCCCTACAGAGGAAGATGCTTCAGCGTTGGTCAAGTGGGCATCGAAGAATGTTGAAGATTTGGTTGAGGATGGTTGGACCGCTCGATTGATCCGCCTGTTATCTTCCGAACACATCCACATCCGTAAAGAAGCCTTTACAAATATCCTCAAGATGGCCGCCAAGATCAGGGAGTCGAGCTACGAGGAAAAGGACCAGATTTGGCTGCTGCTGTCCGAGCTAGCAGAGTCCTCTAGGGCACAGGTTGACGTAGGGCCGGTGCCCTCCGCTTTCACAGCGTTTTCCATCCACGCCCTCGACGTCCTCCGCAATCCCCTGCATCCGCTCTACCCCAAGGTCAACTCCTTCCTGACCCGAGGCCCCGTCTGGGCCCTGGAGAAACTGCCCCTCGCCCACGACATCTTCCACGGCGAGCCATCCGAGGACGACAGGTACTACACCGAGATCACCTGGCTGCTCACGTACCTGCTCGACAGCCTCAGGACACCCTTCGACCTGGGCGTGTTCCACCGGAAACGCTGGTTCGAGAAGATTCTCGCGCTCGCCAGCAATCCGTACCTGCGCTTCAATCTGCGGACCAGGATCCTCCGCATCGTCTACCGCGCCACCAGCATCGAGTCCGGCAGCACCACGCTCGTCACGAGGTTTGGCATCATGAGCTGGCTGGACACGCAGCGGGCGGCGTCCGAGGTCAAGGAGGAAACGGCCGTGTATGAGGCACTGATGAGGCGCGTCTGGAATACCTGCGACCAGGCCAGAGTTCGCGAATGGAGCAAAGGTGGTGTGGAGAGTCTGCTCAAGGGTTTATGATGGGACTTCGCTGTTCTCCAAAACGAGTCATTCTTGCATTCCGGGCGTTGTGTGCATCTACCCAATTATCGAGAGCTTTGTTACGATCATGGATGAGACGACAAGATTTAGTAATTCGATGTGTATACACAACCTATTTTCCAAAAACACCAGACAGACATCCTGATCCTTGACATAAATGACCCTACCCTAATTATGCTAGATTAGAAGATTGTAAGAACCAAGGGTCTTGTAGCAGTATTGCATCACAGATCGCCAGGCTAACTTCTCGTAAAACAAGCCCAAACACAAAACAGTTATATCATGCCAACAACTACAGATTGCCAGAAAGAAGGGCCTCGGTAGCTAAAGGACCTGTTAGTAATGCGAGGCAACGGTAGATGACTTGATAGGGGACACTTACCAGTACCAATGTACTGTCTCTTGACATCCAACGGAACGCCGAAGCGTCTTTCCAACTCCTGCTTGACGCCCTTCTTGGTGACGGTCATCAAGTCGGCAGTCCGCAGAATGTCCCGGATCTCGGCCAGCAGCGCGTCATCGCTTGGCAGACCGACCATGTCGTCAGGGGAGAAGAATTGAGAGCCTCCGTATTGACTCGTCCGGTTGACACCCATTTCGGAGGGGGCCAGAGACATGCGGGAGACGTTGCGCGAGTCGTAATGAGTATTGGGCATCGGAGGTACCAAGCCCGACGTGGAGCCAGCGTACTCAGAGTAGTTGCCGAATGCCTTGGTCCCGTAGCTGATGCCAGAGATCTCGGAGCGCACATCGTCACGAGAGGTCTGCGTCTCCCAGAGCTCTGCTTGGTACTCCTCCCACTTCTTTCGCGGGATGGAGCTGGGGTCAAATTTACCCTCGTCCGAAATGACGAGTTTCTTGCCCCTCTCGCCAGCGACGACACGAGTATTACCCCAGTTGAAGTCGTCCATGTGCCAGAAGGAATACAGAGGAATGCCGAAACTGAAGATAGGAATGGCGATGATGTACAGAATCATCCAGCCCACCATTTCCCACTTGCGACGCAGAATGAAGATGATGGCTTGAAGACCGTAAATGGCACCAAGTAGAATGAAAGCAGTAACTGGCACGACCGAGGGGTTCTGAGCAACACGTACGATGAGGTAGACGATGTAGGCTACAACAGCGGGCTGAACAACGGTACTGATCAGATCGATGAAGACGACGAAGCGCATGCTGAAACAGCAGAAACCGCAAAGTTGGGCCATCGGAATGAGCTCCATGAGGTTGTGGACTGTGGAGTTGATCCATCGACGGCGCTGGGACAAGAAGACCTTCCAGTTGTCCGGGGCGATAGTCCAGGCGTGGGCGGCAAAGATATACTTGGTCTTGTAGTATGAGTGATACTTGAGGAGGAGAGTCGTGAGATAACGATCTTCGCCCAAATGCAGCAGGTTCTTCATATGGAGCGTATCGATGCGAATGGTGGCATATGCATCGACGACCTCCCGGCTGACGAACAGCGGCTTGCCAGACTCGGCAGCACGAATGCGGTACATGGAGAAACAACCGGGCAAGCAAGTGACGGAGCCGAACAAACTCTCGAATGCCTTGGACAAGTTATGGGACATCCAGTATTCGTAGACCTGAATCATGGTGATGAAGGAAGCCTTGGCATTGGACAGAGCGGTTTCGCCGCACACGGCAATCAGACGCGTGTCGTCCAGGAACGCAGACACCATGCGAGTAGCCGAGTCAGGAGCGACGACTGTGTCGGCATCGATTTGGAACATGAACTCGTAGAAAGTCGGGTTGACGCCGATGATGTTACGGATTTGATGGTACATTTCAAGCTCCATCGGGCTCATGGCCAGGTTATAGTGGACGCGGTTGAGGAAACGCATGAGAATCATCTGCGAGTCTCGCTTGCCACGGTTACCAGGACGCGACACTTCGGAAGGCTTGCCGACCTTGACGATGACCATAAAAGGAACGATGTGGCCTTGAACCTCATATAGACCCGAGTAGACCTTGCCCATGTTGTGCTGCTTCGTACCCTCGCCGAGAGACTCGAAGCTCAGGGGCTCGGGGTCGACAGTCTCTGAGACGCCAAGAATATCAAGAACGATGCGTGGCGTAGGCCGGTCGTTACCTTGTCCGATAATCATACCATCGCAGACAATGATCAGCAGCTTGCGCTTGTCGTCATAACGCATGCGGGCAGCCGAGTCGATGGCGCGTCGAAGAGAGTCTTCATCTTCTGTGTATGCGGGAATCTGACACATGACGAATTTGTCAAGATTCTCGGGAACATTCTTGGCCCCAAACTGTAGAGCAGCAAAGAACTTGAACGCGATAACGGATGCAAGCAAGACGGTAACCGCCAGAATAAGGTACTCGGCGAATCTGCAACGTATCGAGCTTCGGGTGTCGACATCACCAACGTAAAACAAGTTGTTGAGGCAAGTCATCATTCGATCTTTGGCTTCGACATCGAGGTTCAGAGAATTCCAGAAGCGAGTAACGTCCTGGCCGGAGTTGATGCGGAAGAGCTCCACAACAGCCGAGTCCATGAAATCAGTCGCAGTGCGGTCATCTGGGACACTCTCGCCAGCTGGTGCCCGCATCCTACGGCCATTGGTGAAGTACATTGTCATATCGTATACGCGGCCTTCGATGATGGCGATGCGCTGACCCTCGTCTTCTGCTAGGCTCGAGATGTATTGCGGTGAATAGCCGACACGACCCCTTAGATACCGCCTCCTAAGCATCTCCAACTGTTCGTAAAACCAGTCAGGTCTGCTATCGTTGGTGAAGTGGCGGAAGTCATGATAACGAGCGACAAGATCATCAGGATCCACGAGGAGCGGCGAGCCGGTGATGTTGGTATTCTTGTAGTCGAGGGTAACAGTAGGGTCAACCGTGCCGTCCTTACCCTGGCATAGTGCCGAGACCTGAACTGGGAAGATGGAACTGATATCTTTACCAGCGTAATCCAGAAGTTCTTGCCGGCGAATATAAGGAGGGTAGTGGTTGGTAACATACTCCCCAAGGTCGATCACATAACCACGGATGGAGACATATGCTCCACCACTCCCACGCTCTCCATCGAAGGACGACAGTTCAGCGGCACTATAGACGTACTGGCGTGGACAGAGAAGCATTGGGAAACCGACGACAAAGAAACCAGAAAAGCCACACATGAACCAGATGATGAAGTTGATGGCAAGCTTCTCCCTCCAAGCCACACGAATATCCTTTCGAGGCTTTCGACCTAGCCACCGAATGAGGAAGTCTGGGACAAACCAAGTCAGTAGGTAGACCATAAACACCCATCGCTTGCGGCTGGGGCTGTCTTTGAACTCTTCCACCTCCTCCAAAGACTTTTCATTGCCTCGTTCGGCCATTTGTTCGCGGGTTTCAAGGTTCTTGAACATGTCCCCAACGCCAAGCGCGGATACTCCAGCCTCAGAGCGGGTATCGTCAGCACCGAAGTAGCCGTTCTTGCCCTTCTCTCCGTGCATTAGGGGGGTGTTGCCTCCCGACATGGCTCCATCCCTCGGGGTGGCGAAAGGATCTCTGGGGGTCATGCCATCGCCATGATCTGATGAAGGTAATGCGCCGAAGGGGTTGGCTCTAGAGTTGGAATCGGCCAGACGGGCAATTTCCATCCAGCAACGCTCACTGAGAAAGACACCTGTAGACCCAACTTGGACTTCATTGCTAGGCCATCGCTTCTCTTCAATGACCGAGGCTGCTCGCTCGCGTTCGCTGCCCACAAGCAAAGTCTCCGAGTCGGTCATACCCAAGAATTCGCCAAAAGGAACGAATAGGCTGAAGTCAGCCGAACGGAGTCGTTGGCTGATCTCGGCAATTCCAAAAGTCTGGACCTGCATTCGAACGCACTTGCTGTCGAACTGGTTGGCGATACGGCGGTCGTTGGGCTTAAGACAGAAGACAAAATAGGAATTCGTGTTGGGATCAGTAACAGCGTTCTGAACATTCTCGAGAGAGGCGAGGAATTGACCTGAAGCCCCTTGCTCCGAAGCGGCCTTGGTGCCTCGCCTGGACTCAGTGCCCTCACTAATATGTTCAGGCAGGTCGTAGTTCTCCAGTGGCGCCCGGCGGCTGGCAATGCTACCTCTCGCGCGTCTTCCCTTGCGAGACATAACACTTGGCGCACGCATTGGCTTGGAACTAATGGTGGCTTGCATGATGGTAGTCTTCTCGGCAGGATGCGTGACAGTCTGCAGAGCCTCCTGTCCAAAAAGTCTAGTGACAAATTCGCTCTTGGACGAGTTGACCATGTTGAGAAGATCCCCGGAAATGACCTCCCCATTCTCCTCAATCAAGCCTTTGACGGGGTAGTCGACCTCGCCGGCAAAGTGCTTGATTGTGAAGGTAGCGGCGGTGTTTTCGGTCATAAAATTGCTTCCGGGCAACTTGGCGGTGGCGGAGGCAACGTCAATGGCACCGTTCTTGCCCTCGAACCGCTTTCGCAAGCTCTCGAGCAGCTGCATGTCAGTGCGGTTGCGACGAGTCTGATCGTCAAGAATGCTGAGGAGGCCGTTGCCTGACTTGAGAAGCCCCCTGACAGCGTCGGAGTTGTCAAAGTAGCTGGTGGGCGCCACATTAACCTCTTCAGACTCAAGCATGTCAGCTTTACGGTCGAAGAAATGATGCAGAGTCATGTTGTAGATGGCCTCAGTCGCTGCATTGTTCAACAGTTGATCCAACGTGGACTGAGTAGAGGACTGTTGGGCAAATCCAGGGAAGTCAACAATGGAAACGGTGTTGACGATGGACTCCTCGTCCGCGCAGAGCTTCAGGTTGACCTTCTCAATGATCCAGGCAACCAATAGCGCATAGAGAGTGCGAGCCAGCTCGTTCGCATGAGCACGAGCACCATTGGGATCAAGCATGACCGTGACACGTTCCTTATGAATCATCTTCGTCTTGTATCCCAAGGTGGTCTGGAGATCACTGGTACTGACACCAAGGAAAGCAGCAATGATGGCAAGGACGTCCTTGTTCTTGACGGCCGTGAAAGTGTTGCCGCCCTCATGAGAGAAGCCTCCGCTGTCATCTCCAGTGGCACTTGTATCATGGGATGTCTCGAACTCGAGCTGGCCAATATGCAGAATGCTAGCCAGCACTTGGCAAATCTCGGCAATGTCGCTCCTTGGGATCTCCAGCTTCCTGAGGGCATTCTTGAAGACCTGAAAGCCTTCGGCGTCATTGATGCCTACTTTGAGCTGGGTTGGATGACCCAAGTATTTCCATCGCTTGGCGGCTCCTTGAACAGCACCATCGAGACCAAGATGAGCCTTTTCGGCATCGCTTGTGCCCGCAAGAAGATAGTACAGGATGTGGAAGTTACGTTCGCCAGTGGGCACATCTGCGATTCGGCTTCTTTCCAGTCTATGATCCAGAAGCTTACCACCAATCAGTATTGGGCTGGTGGTTGCCGAGGTATCGTACTGCAGCTCGAAGAAAAGACCAGCTTTGGACGCGGTCGGCGTTGTAGCGGTTTTGGTTGTAGTCAAGGTATCAAAGACGTAGGCAGCGAGGGACATCTTGGTCGACAGAGGAGTGGACGACTTATTCAGGAGAGCGGTAAGCAGATGAGAGCGAATGGTCGATTTTCCGGAGCCGGATTCACCCCTGAATTCTGTCAGTCCAGGCAGCCAACGAAAGAGGCATCATTCTTCAAATGTCACTTACAAAAGCACAATAGCCTGGCTTTCGGAGCGGTGGCCGAGTCTCAGCCATGCTCGCTCGGCCATGTCCTCGGCGCCGGCCATGGCGCTGCCTTCCTTGCCGCCCTCCGGTCCTTTCGAGGAGGAGGTATATGTGTTCAAGGAAATCATGGCGTGCGAGGAGAGATTGGCCGTCGGAAGCGACACATGGAAGCGAGAGGCGAGATGGGCCGTCAGATGGGTATCGGACTGGAGGTGAGCCGGCAGCGAGGGCAGCGAGGGCTGGTTGTGAGCCCCTCCGCTGCCCGTGGCCAAGGGCGGCAGATTCATGGCCATGGTGGGCAAGAACCCTATGGCTTGCCTCCCGAAGGTTCGACGAGTATGTCTCTTCGGAGGCGGATTGACAGTATCACACAGGAGTCGGTTTAAATGGTTGTCTTGTCGTGTCGTTCCGCTGGAATTCCAACCAGGACGGAATCGGATGAGTTTTGAGGGTCGTTGTCGAATGAACTAACGAGGATTGCTTGGGAAAAGGAGGACAAGGGAAGAAACAACAAAGCGAGTGTCCAAAAAAAGAAGGCGACGGTTGAAACGAGGGAAAACGAGGGTCAACGACCAAAAGTCGTCTCTACACTCGTCAGTCTTGGTCGTGACAGAAGGTATAGATGAAAGGCTTCAACTCTTGCCGGGCCGCGCAGCTGCCTGAGAAAGGGGATCGATTTCTTGGTGGCGCGACACGAGCAGAGGACTAATACGGCGGGCGGGGGGGACCAGGAGCGCACTGTCTCGCATGTGCTGCCGGTCCTGTCCAGTACGAGACGATGTGCATAAATCCACCTGGGCCACCTACAGGGCCGCTAACCTGTCGTTGAACACCCTAACCGTCGTTTATGATTACGCTATTCTGTGGACACGGCAATATCAAGCCTTCCTCGGCTCCAAGACGGCTTTTTATGCCAGAATTCACAGTATTCCCAGATTTACGGTTAAGAGGACATGACGCGAGCTGAGTTCACAGCAGCTTGTGAGGAATATTTACAAGGGTTTCAAGCATCGTGAGGGCATATGTCGATGAGTCTAGAGTAGCACATGTGTACTTTCATGCTTGGCCGAGGATACAAACACGAGGGTGCCTCGCACGTCCATAATGCTTCGTATGTGCGTGCAGTTGAAGCATCAGCCCAGGTGACCGACTGCGGTGTTGTTTGGCATCATCCCCTGAAGTGAAAATTTTTGGGCGTCCTGAATAATTTGTTCGGCGTGGGCTAGCTTGGACGTGTCCTAGCCCAAGCTCAGGTCGGCGGATCAGGGGTAACCAGCCCAGTGGGCGGGGGCCACGATGAACGAGGCCCGGTCCTTCCTGATGCCCGCCTGCCGATTGGCTTGACCCTTCGTCTCGTTAGTAGGCGAAAGAGTGAATACCGAGCCAGGCTGTGATCTCTTGAGTGAATCGTGCGCTGTCATGTCCATGGGCATCATGGACCTTGTTAGGCAGTACGAGGTGTCGCGATGCCGGGACAAGGACTGCGTGGCTCTTGTCCGCGGGGAGGGTTCGAGTTAGTTTTGATTCAAACCTCTTCTCACGCCTCCGCTCACCTGCTTTACTTGTTCGGGAATGATGATGGGCTCATCACACGTCATTCGTGTTCTGTCTCATTAATGCTGAGTGGCAGCAAGTCGCGGGTGCTCTTGTATGCAGAAAACGAGCACGTATTACAGGACTGACCACATATTCCCTGTCTTGCTTCCATATACCCGCTGCGGAGCTCGAGGGAACGCACCTCAGCATCATTTCAAGAAATATATGAGAAACAAATCCCGGAATCATGCTCCAACACTCGGTCGCGGCTCCGCCCAGCACCGGGTTTGGCGAGCCAAGTTTGGGATTTGAGTGGGCAATCGTCGATGCTAGTGCGTTGCTTGTTCCGAGACCCACGTCCCGGGGAAGGAAAAGGAGTAGCAGGGCCAGCCTGTGCCGGAATTGGAGGCGACAAGGTCAAGGGACAAGGGGTGACAGAAAGGAAAGGAAGCAGCAAAGAAGAAATTCTTGTTTTTGCATTGATCATCAGCTTATCCCTAACCGAAGACATATCGCAAGGGCCAGAGAAAACCAGAAAAGGACTTGGAAACCACCGCGTATGATACCGCCCAGAGTGTCGTATTGGTGTTTTCGGTTTTGTCTTAACGAGTAGCGTGTCTCAGATTGGCAAGACATGACAACAAGCAGCCGCGTCCTTGCGCTTGCTACGCCACGCGCCTCATCCAGCTTCAGCCCTTGCCTACCTACCTTAGCTACTAAGAAGACCTGGCGGGACAAAGTGCACAGGTTCGGGATGGGGAGGAGGAGAACGCAAAACAGGCTTCCAATCCTGGGTCACGGTAATGCGTGTGAAAATCCAGTTGTTGACAGTGATGTTCCGTACATGCCGAAAGGCTCTCATGCACTGCCTCGCGTGGCCCAGTTTATACGAGAAGCCTTTGCAGGTCGCCTCCCACTTCGTATTCCCGCCCCTCCCCTCCCAGCCCGAGCAGCTCAATGTTGCACACTTGTGGCGCCTACGGCTTGGCCACTCATTGGCCAGTGATTTTCCAAAGCTTGTGCGAAAGCGTCTGATTCCTCCATGTTGCTGGGGGGGGCCGCCTCGCGTCGTCGGGGGCTGGTCGGCGCTGGACTTGATCAGCTCACCTTTCCCAACGCATTGCATTGAATGCTTGCAGCCATGCCCGTAACTCATGGTGGGTCCTGTGCCACGATGGGCAGTCCTTGGCTCAAGTACCTTGCTGTAGATTCTGATGGGACCCTTCATAGAAACCAGCCCGCGGGTACAAGCACAAAGCTATGGGGGCCCGTGTAGCGGCAATATGGTGGGTGGACCAGCGCTAGGCTGGCCCCTAGAGCCAAAACGATGGGCCAAATAAAGACCTGGCGTTGCTCATCCCAATTGGATATCTGCGCTTCTGGTTCGTTCCGCCGGCCGAACTCTGTCCGCGGTCCCTCGATTGTTCCTGCCTGTAATTGTGATCGTGCCTTCTCTTCCCAGATCATCTAGACCGTACTCAACCCTTCAACCTGAGGCGAGTGGATTTTGGAGAGACCTGTTTCGTCGTCTCTTTCTTCATTCTTCGCTTTGAATCTTCTACGGGTCACCTCACTCGCTTCGGTGGCTCTTTCTCTTTAACGTTCGCTACTAATAAGCTTCTATTCCTCCACGTCACATTCGTTCGACCGTTTGGAAAGGGAGGATTGCGTTGCGGAGCGGCGTCGAGCCGTCTTTTGATTGCACGTGAAGACTCATCGGCTTAGTTGCAACAATTGCTCGTTCCCTCGATCGTTGGACAAGAGCTACGAGGTGATCTAGGACTCGTCCACGTTCACCCCTTTTCAGAGCCGTTGCGGCTGAACAAATTCCACGGGGTAACCCGGCAGCGAACCCGTCTGCCGTGACCAACCTTTGCGGACACGACTTCCGAAAAATCGCCCAGCATGAGTATGACGAACCGCATGTCCATGTTCTCCATGAACTCAGAGTCTCATGGAGGAGGTCGGGCGGCTGGGCCTCAAACCGCCCAAGTCTCGACAACCACACTCCTGAACACGATCCATAATATCTATCTCGCCTCCCAACCCCACCAGCTGGACTCCAGCACCAGCCTCGTCGTCAACACATGGCTCACCGCTGCTCAAGGCAACCCTGCCATTGATGCCGCCCTGTCCGCTAGGGCTTGGGAGCATGCTCGTCGTCGAGCTGAAGACGGTTGCATCATCTTAGGGTATTGTTGACAGGACCTTGGCCATCATTGCTAGAGACTAACGTAACGTGCAGATCGTTGCACGCATCAACGCCGTCCATACTCGCTCCGTTCCTTGCGTCGTTTCCATTCCCGATACCTTCAAGCCTCTATCAGGCTCTCGATGCTCTTCGACCTCTCCTACACTGTGTTACGCCCTACAACCCCTCAACTCCGCGTCAAGCCGCCCTAGGTGTGACATTGACACTCAACTTGAGCGGCAATGTTACCGCCGCTACACTTGCTCTCTCCCAAGGTGGGATCGACACCGCAAATGGTTTGCTCAATATACCAGCCGATGCTGGTTATCGTGCTTTCGATGTCTTCTACTACCTCCTGACTTCAGCCTCAACCCCTGCAGAGAGAGAGTTTCTCAGCCTCAAGTCTGCTTCGACATACGCATTACTCTCTCGATCCGGAACCTATGATCCCCCATCCTATCTCCCTACGGCTGATGATGGAGCTTCCGCCGACGACTTCCGACAAGCCCTCAAGGATATTGGGTTGAAAGGTGCTGCTCACAGAAACTTCATTTCCACACTTGCGGGGCTACTGAAGCTGGGTAGTACTCTTGACTACACTGCCGACTCCGATGGATTGGAAGAAATCTGTGAAGACGTTGGGGGCTTGCTAGGCATCGATCCCGAAGCCCTTGTTGAGAAGTGTAGCACAGAGGATCGGCGAACATTTGTCGGCGGTCTATATGAAGCTCTCGTAGATTGGGTTATTCGTAAGGCCAACGAGGCTATTGCTGCACAGATGACCCGCATCAGAGACGGGGACGAGTCGCTTGATGGCCGCGGGATTCGGACGCCGACATCTGAGGAGAACACTGGGGACACAGTCTCCATCACCGTCATTGAGGTTCCTGATCCGACACTCGGCAAGGCTATTTCAATGCGGTCAATCTTCGATGACTCTCAAGGAATCAACGCCGAGATGATCCAAGACGGTGTGGAGGTTGCCCCCGCAGGCTCCTCGATTCTTAAAGAGACACAGCAAGCCGTATCCGAGGTCGCTCCGGACCTGGGCATCATGACTGGTCCCGAAGGTAGGGACCGCCAGCGTGAGCTCGAGAAGAGAGAAATTGTGCTGGAGAGGCTAGCTTATGCATCCGACGAGGATGGTTTCCTCAAGAAGCTGCTGTTCCCGATTCCTGGGGAAGGCATCAATCTCGGACGTGCCGGACGGTTCGATCTCCCCGCCCTATTGGCTTCTAGTCGACTGTGGTACCACCTCTCTCTCCATCCGACAGATGACTCGCCTGCTAGTCTCGCTGCTTTGCCGTCGATCACTTCTGCATGGTCCGCCGGGACCATTTCTAGACAACTGCGCTCCTGGAGGCTTCCAGAGTGGGCGAACAGAAGGCACAGAAACCTGGACTACACTGCTGATTTTGACGTGGACGAATTCGTCCAGCGCTATGCCGTTCTTGGCTGTAAAGATGGCAAAGACGGGATCGAAAGCTGGATTCTCGAGCGTGGTTGGAGCAACGGTGAGGTCTTCATCGGCAAAGAGCGTGTATGGTTGCGAGAGGGTGCCTGGTGGGAGGCTGAGAGTATGCTTGACCTCAAGCCCGACGACCATGTCCAGCCGATGAACGTGAACCCATTTATCAGCGGCTTCGACACTGGCTACTCCAACAACGGAAGTGGCTACTTTCCCCCTCCTGCCATGGACAACAGCGTCCTCGGAAGTGCAGAGCACCTTACGCACAACCGTAACTTCAGCCAAGGCAACATCAGCCAGGTGACTGTGGGCCAAGGACCCCGCGCCGCACCCTCCATTGCTCCCACAGCCATGCGCAATGTCAGCAACGGAGACTATGGCCTCGGTAACAAGGGTGACACGTACAAAGGCGAAGTTATGTATGACGACGCTGGTGAATACGCCGGCATGCTTGACCCGGAGCTTGCCAAAGGCAAGAAGGTGGAGACGAAGAACGTAACCCCTGGTCGACGCGCCTGGGTCATACTCGTATGGACACTTACCTTCTGGATCCCTTCACCTGCGCTACGGTATATCGGGCGCATGAAGCGGCCTGATGTCCGCATGGCCTGGCGCGAAAAGCTTGTTCTCGTCTTCTTCATCGCTCTCATCAATGGTATCATTCTCTTCTGGATTGTGGGCTTCGGCAACGTAATTTGTCCCAACTCGGACAGGGCCTGGAGCCGAAGGGAAGTGTCCACACACATGGGTGAAAATGATTTCTGGGTCAGCATCCGAGGCAAGGTCTACGACATATCCGACTTTTGGAGGCGACAGCATAGTGACACTAACATTCCAACAAGTGAGGAGAATATGTTACCGCTTGCTGGCCTGGACATGGATAACTATTTTGTTCCTCCCCTGTTCAGAGCGTGCCAAGGTCTAGGAATTGCTGAGACCACTCGACTTGCGCACAACACCACCCCTGAGTTTGAGATTGCTGTTCACACCTCGGGCATGTATACTCCTGATTCAACAAGCAACCTGCGGAACGATAACTGGTACTGGGACACGTTCGAGCCGGCTATCGAGGAATACTATCAAGGCGATCTGGTCTGGAATGAAGGCCGGATCCGCAGCGAGGGCAGAGAACAGCAACACATGTGGGCTCGTTACGGCAACCGAGTCTACGACCTCACCGACTACTTCCATACGCAGGACATCAACCCTAATGTCGACATGTACTGGTTTCTAAACGATAGAGTCACCGATCTTTGGAGCAATAATCCCGGTAGGGACATCCGAGAGGATCTTGATGCTCTCATCGAAGACTCGCGCGGAAATTCGACGGAGCACGCCAATATTATGAACAGCTGGCTTTGCATCCAAAGGATCGGGTACGTTGGCATTACAGATTTCCGCGACTCTGCCAGATGTCAAGTAAACAACTATCTCCTTCTTGCCTTCACCATCATGCTCTGCTCCGTCATTGTCATCAAGTTTGTTTCTGCCCTTCAATTTGGGTCCAAGCGCAGACCCTCCCCTCAGGACAAATTCGTCATCTGCCAGGTCCCCGCCTACACCGAGGGCGAGGACTCGTTACGGAAGGCCCTCGATTCCTTGACTGCGCTCCAATACGACAACAAGCGAAAGCTCATCTTCGTCATCTGCGATGGTGTCATCGTGGGTAAAGGCAACGACAGGCCAACCCCTAAGATTGTTCTTGACATCCTTGGCGTTGACCCCAAGGTAGACCCGCCGGCACTGCCGTTCAAGTCGGTCGGCGAAGGCAGCGATCAACTTAACTATGGTAAAGTGTACTCGGGTCTCTACGAATACGAGGGCAATGTTGTTCCGTACATCGTCGTCGTCAAGGTTGGCAAGGAGTCAGAGCAGACCAAATCGAAGCCAGGCAACCGAGGAAAGCGAGACTCTCAGATTCTTGTCATGAGCTTCCTCAATCGGGTTCATCACCGCTCCGCCATGAACCCACTTGAGTTGGAGATTTTCCACCAGATCAACAACATTATTGGCGTTGACCCGGAGCTGTACGAGTATATGCTTATGGTCGATGCTGATACTTGTGTCAATGAGGACTCCTTGAACCGCCTGGTTGCGGCCTGCGCCCATAACGCCAAGATTGCCGGTATTTGCGGTGAGACCAGTCTCGAAAACGACGAGAAGACTTGGTGGACAATGATCCAGGTTTACGAATACTTCATCTCGCATCATCTTTCCAAGGCCTTCGAATCGCTTTTCGGCAGTGTTACTTGCTTGCCTGGATGGTACGTTGTGCAAATTCCTGTGCCTAGATGCGTTCCGCCTTGCTAACCATAGTCCCAGTTTCACCATGTATCGTCTTCGTACTGCTGACAAGGGCAAGCCGCTCATTGTGTCCGACGATATTATCCGCGAATACGGTGTATGCGATGTCGACACCTTACACAAGAAGAACCTATTAGCTCTCGGAGAGGATCGTTACCTGACAACGTTGATGACGAAGCACTTCCCTTATATGTCCTATAAGTTCATTCCTGACGCACAGTGCAAGACCGCGGCCCCTGAGTCCTGGTCTGTTCTGCTTTCACAGCGTCGACGATGGATCAACTCGACCATTCACAACCTGGTCGAACTGATGGCCCTGAAGGAAATGTGTGGTTTCTGCTGCTTCAGTATGCGATTCGTCGTTTTCATTGACCTATTTGGAACCATCATTCTGCCCGCCACCTGCGGTTACCTGGCCTTCCTCATCTACCGACTCGCTACCAACACTGGACAGTTCCCCATCATTTCTCTTGCCATGTTGGGTGCCGTGTATGGTCTTCAGGCGTTGATTTTCATTCTCAAGCGGCAATGGCAGCACATTGGGTGGATGATTATCTATATCCTTGCATTCCCCATATATGCATTCATCCTCCCAGTCTACTCGTTCTGGAACCAGGATAACTTCACCTGGGGAAACACCCGCATCGTTATCGGAGAGAAGGGCGACAAGAAGGTAGTGGCTGTCAGTGACGAGGGCTTTGATCCTCGCTCGATTCCGCTCCAGCGATGGGACGACTATGCCATGGCCAACAATTTGCCCGGGCGCCGCGGCAATCACCACGAGAAGGCCGAGTACTCGTACGGTGATCAGTATGAGATGGATGAGATCAAGTCCGTCTACTCAGCTGGGCCTCAGGGTTCTGTTCTGACCGGCATGCACGGACGCAACACATACATGCCCCCCATGTCCCCGGCTCCCTTCGCGCACCCGAACCGCTCTTCGACCATGACAGGGCTTCATCCACAAGAACAGCCGCTGATGCAGCACAGACAGTCGATGGTTTCCATGGGTATTGGTGCCCAAGATAGGCAGGGCAGTCAGTCACCCTACCAAGACTACCCTGCTAATCGCAGCAGCGTGGTTAACCTTCGTGGTCACTCCAATCTGTCTCCTGCTCCCTTGGGTATGGGCGGACGATCGTCCACTCTTGGGTACTCGGGAGGTCACCGCTCTCCCTTGGGAGGCGAGGGTATGCAGTCAACTTCGTCCTTTGATTTCCAGCGAGGCAACGCCGGCCCCGACGACATGGCCATCACCGAGACCATCCAGACCGTCCTAAGGGAGGTTGACCTCGATACCGTGACGAAGAAGCAGGTACGAGCGCTTGTGGAGCAGCGCCTGCAGACCGAGCTTGTCGGCGAACGACGCACATTTATGGATCGCCAGATTGACCGTGAGTTGGAGAACATGTAATAAACCACACACTTACCGGGTTTCTTTGGGAGCGACTGAAGTCGGGCGTTTTGCATATTTGGGGCAATCACAGGCAAATTCACGCTTAATCTGGGTCCTGTCTGCTGTGTCAATGGTTCTTTGGAAATGGATATAAAACGTTCTTTTTATTGGTCGATGGCAGATGTACGCCTCTCGCTTCATGTCTTTTCATATCTTTTTTTACTTATACTAATGTTACTCGCCTGCTGCAACTTACAAGAGCCATATCAAGAATCTTGACCCAATAGAACCCAATATGGTGGTCACAAGACATTGCATATTGCCGAGGCCATTGTGAATCCAATTACATTCGTATGTAAAGACGCGTAGATTTCGATTACGCTTGTGCATGTTTCTTCTATCTATCAATCTTGCCGACGCCTTTGAGGCGCAGGTACACATCCGTGCCCCATCCATACAGACTCTGCACGGCGATGCCGCCGCCAAAGTACTCGGCGTAGGCTCTACTTAGGGGCAGCCCATAACCTAAACCCGCGATGGAGCTTCCGCCTGTGCTTGCGCTGGATATGGCGCTGAGGCCATCGTTGCCGCTGGACCCGGGAAACTCGTCGTCGTCGGAGAAAGTGGTGAAGGAGTACGACCATATGTGGGGGAGGACGTCCGGGGCGACACCGCCGCCACGGTCGCGGATGCGAATGGTGACGCCGGGGGCGTTGTCGTCCAGAGGGCGGATATCGTCGCTCTTGAATTGGCCGCGGTCCTCCTCGGGGGGTTTAATGTCGGGTATATGTCCGGCTTGGTGCCGCAGGGGAGGTTCCGGTGCGACAGTGACGACGACGGGCTCTCGAGATCTGTGTTCTACAGTGGCGCGGAAGGCATTCTTCAGTAGTTCGGTGACTATGTACTCCAGATGCATGGGTACGAAAGCGCAGGTTGTGTCGGGCTCTCCGTCTATGTACAGCAATGGCCTAGAGCCATAGCGAAGCTCGCATATGTCGGCCACGAAGCCAGCGCACGACTCTATGGTGTGGGCGGGCTTGAGGGCGGTGTCGATGACGCCAATGTAGGTCGGCTGATCCGGGCACGGCGTAGGACTCGCCTTGGGGTCGAAGTGAGGCTGGCTGCTGAAGTGCAGCGCAATGTGCTGCTCGGCGATCAAACGTGTGCCGATGCGCGCGCGCAAGTGGTCGTCAAGGAAGCGGGTGACGAGCGCAGGAGAGATGTAGCGGCGCGACTCAAGGAAGCCCTTTGCAAGGATTGGGATTGTGTCTGTGTGGGTGGCGACGAGCTCCGCGAGGACGTTGGTGAACTTGATCTCGTCGTCGAGGGACGTGATGGCGCGGCCCTGGGTGGCGCCTTTCCAGTAGGGCAGCAGGATGGACAGGGAGTGCAGGTAGTTGTTGTAGATGCGGGAGATGTTGGGGTTGGAGACGACGATGTAGGGCAGGTTGCGGAGGGCCTGGAGGCGGTGGGCGAGGCGAATGGGGAGGAGGGAGAGGGTGAAGTTGGCCGAGGAGAGGAGCGATTGCTCGGAGAGCGGTGGGCGGCCGTGTCTGCAGCGTAGGGGAGTCAGCGGCGCCCAGATTGAACGAGTAGTCACGGGGGAGGGAGGTTCACTTGACGAGGTCGGCGAGGCTTAGAGAGTGTTGATGCTGCCTGGCAAGAGTAGCAATTTCCGCGTCGGTGACGTGGTGGTCCGAGGATCGCGATGCGAAGAGGCGGCTTTGAGGCAGAGGTCGGCCGATGTGCCGCGGGAGCAGCCACTGGGGCCTCAATGGCCGGGGCAAGATGCGCTTCATGGCAGCATTTCGGTATCGGTCGGCTGCTCGAGGGTGGGTGAGCCTTGCGGACGGTGTAAGTAAAAGGCGATTGTAGGGAGACTGTCGCTTGATGTGTCACGTCTGAGGCCCTGTTAGGACAGTGCCGAGCCAATGGGGGTGGGGGCCAGCAATGACCGGTGCTTGGGGGCTGCTTTATCTTATCGTTGGGCTGTGAGATAAGCCGCGTTTGGCTACGTCACACGTCACAACGAGGGGCAGCCGCTCAGGACCCCTCTATCTGGAATGGGGGGAAGAGCATATTGATCAGGTAATTTGTGGTTGAATGAGGAAGATTGCATTGAGAATATCTTGAAATTAATCTAGAGACGCTCGATTTGTCATGACTCGTAGAGATCATCCATCGTCAACCCCTTCTTTACATGGTGTGCATCTCCTGGTCGAGCTCAACGGCCTTAACCTTGGGGTGGGCGTCGAGCGTGCTCACGGCATCCTCTTTGAAGGAGACACTGTTGAAAACAAGTCATTAGCCTGTTCTTCGTTCATGGAAGGGGATGGATTGTGTCGGAGAGAGGAGTACGTACGAGAAGCCTTTGATGAGGTTGTACTCGTGCTCGATTTTACCGCCCTGGTCGCGGGCGAGCTGCTTTACCCTGGAAGCCACCGTCAGTATACCACTTTATTTGGGTGGTTTTTTTCTTGGGCTATGTGTTTGGGTTTCATGTCTTCCCATGTTTTTTTTTTTTTTCTTTCGAAAGGAAAGGGTATAGAAGCGGGGAGGGGGAACGTACTCAGCGACGTGCTCGTCGGTGGCGTCGTCGGCGCAGGATATCTATGTCGACATGCAATCAGTACACAAACATCTAATCAACCCCCTCTATGGGGACTCCACGACGGTGCTCTCACGATGTAGGTGGGCATTTTGATGTTGTTTTTGGTGGTTCGTAAAAGTAGTCGAGATAGTATTTTGAGTTGTTGGATGGTCCAGGTTGGATGTAAGAGTGGAAATCCAAGGCTGCCAGCGGCTTAAGTTAAATCCACAGCCACCACCGACCGACCCCCCCCCAAGGCGTCATCGCTCTAAAATCACGAGAACGCCGCCAGAAGGGTAAGGCGGTCTCTAACCTTGGCACAGGCGGGAGACGCTGAGACAAGCCAGCCTGCGGGTTCCACGCACACCAATGGAGATGTGGCGCGTCTTTGGGCTCGTTGCCCTCTAGAATCCGGGAACGGCACCCGAGACTGTGACGCGAAGTGCAGCAAGCTAGGGAAGTGCTGCGCGCCTCGTCGCAGAACCTCAGTTGGACATGTCGTGTTCATTGGACCATACTAGTATGTGCTTTGGGATACACGATGACGTTGGTACTGCTTGATTCACTAGCCATTGACACTAGGGGCTGAGGCTGAGGTCGGTTCTGTTACGACTGGTGTGATTCAAAGCCCTCGTCATTCTTGATTTTCTAGCATCCATGGATTGACTGTTTGCTACGGCATGCTCTTGGAGCCATGTGGGCCTGCTAGTTTACAGTCGATGAGTTGTGCGAATAATACTCGGCGTGAAGTTCGCTGGGACATGATGGTCACTTCTCGCGACATGAAGTCATCACCCAAGATGTCTACGGTACTACAGCACAAAAGCAATAACAAGCTACGTATAACAGAGTATAATATGAACCAAGCGTAGAATTCGATAGTATATCACAACGAATGGATTTGATAACACATTGACACTTAATCGTCGTTGCTGCTTCACATGTAGACATCTGCAGCGGTCCAGGGTAGCAGGGGATATCGAGGCCATGATCGGCGCATGACGCCATGCCTCGCGTTCGGTAGGCTGCAACTGTGCTTTGCATTTGCACATGCTGCATGCCGGGACATGAGATCGACATCCTTGGATGATCAAGTGAATCATCGCGACAGTGAGAAGACGACATATTGGCCTGGCAAGAGGCTCCGGCATTGCCCGGAAGGCGGCCATTTGGTGTTGACAGTGCAGTCCTCGAGACCAGTAAAATGAATGGACTCTGGTCGATACAACCTCGCCCTCACACGCCTTGAAGCATCCCAATATTACTCGTACTACTCGCAGCACTCGCATGAATAAGTGATGGTTGGGCTTCCTGCGTGCCCAACCTCTAAGCATCCGTCAAACAAAGGAAAGCCTTCATCAGACATTCCAAGCTCCTCGAATTCAGTATTTGCAAAGGAGACATGGTCGCATTGCATCATCGCCTTCTTGAAACCCGGAGCTCAATACCTAAGGCGGTTCAATCTACACCCTGTGCACATAAACCAGTGTTTGGTATAGTGTGGAAGAATTAGGCATCAGGTCCACGACAAACAGACCTGCCTTTCTCCAAAGTGTACCGATCTTACACTACTAGCAATCATGAATAAACCAAGGGTTCACTTCGCGACTCCAAGAAAGCATTGACCACAGTTCCCACAGTCGCAGCAAATACTACCTATCCCGTCCTCCAACGACACAGAAACACGAAAGGTGGAGTCACGGAAAGGGCAGAAGAATGCGAGGCCGTCGTATTCGTATTATTGGGGGCGGGGCGGTGTGGTGTGCCTGGTCCCCTGGACGTGGTGTGGGCGGGCCAAAATCTGCATTGGGCTGAGTGTCTCAGCGCAATCGGATACCTTGGGAATAGAGATCGTAAGGTGTGGTGGGGTAAAATAGATTGGGCGCGCGAACCATTCATTCTTCCTCAGGGATCTAGAAACCTCGCTACATTCGACGCTCCCGTCCAGCAAGCCTGGGGTTTAGAGGCATTGCTTGGTCCCAAGGGGGACGATGATCGACTGCACCAACCTGGAGAAAGCGCCCTTTGTGAACAGCGTAGGACTCGGAGGCCGAGCTATATCCCAGCCCTGCGTCGTCCGGGAATGTGATGATATGCACTGTAATGGAAAGTGAGCGACCTATTAACCTTCAGTGAGGAGGCGCCAACGGCCAAGCTTGAGCTTTCCCTGGTGTAAATTACAGCGGGTGCCTGATCGTGCCAAGCCGAGCAGGCCAGAACCCGGAAAACAGTGAACAACATTGTAGGAGCATGCACGAAGCTGCCATGATTGCGCTGGTCAAGCATTGAACGATTCGGCCGTGCATCCGGAGCCGGAGCACCGATTTATCGGGCTGGATCCGCATCTCCGGGCCCAGCGGGTGCCTCCAGCCAAATAGAGTCTCCATGGGCGAGAACCACAACGGGCACGAGGTGAGCATCTGTTACGCCAGCATGACTCGAAGAATCGACCGGGGCCAGTCGATGATGAGTACAACAGTCAGTAGAATATCCGTTTCGAGGTGGGTGAGGAGGAGGTGGCCTGTCTCCAACCCTTCCGGAGCCCGACTCGACCGAGAGTGCGGCGCCTCATTTGACGCCATTGCGCCAAGTACCTCTGGCAGTACGAATACGGCGCAAACCTCTCACCTGACCGCCCAAGCCCCGCGGTGGCAGAAATTAGAGGGACGAAGAAGCCGAGAAGCTGCAACACGCCACTTGGGACATTCCAAGGCTCTCGAGAGACTTTTTAGTCAGTCATGAGTTCCCTCCACGCGTGGTCGACGGAAGAGCAAAAAGAGCGAGGTACATGAGATGCGAGGTAGGATCGTGAAGAGCGTCGCCAGAAAGGGGAAAGTCTCCGCTGCTGGTGGAACAAGGGCCCGGCGGTTGGCCGGAACCACAGGGCTAAGCCTAAATGGGGATTAATTTCAAGGACCCCTTTTCCATCCTAGGAACCAGCAAGCTCCGCAGAGGAGAAAATGGAATTGCGACCACTCAACTCAATCAACTGCTCGAGGAACCACGACGATCAGGGCATTGCTGGACAGTGCAGTACGCTTACAGGATGTACACCGCGTGAAGAGGCAGCCGATGGACAGTCTAACAGGTCGCCAATGGAGGTATAATAGAAGGAGGAGGAGCTCTCTCTAAGCTGCCAAGTCGTGCTGCGCTGCCCCTCGCTGGGATGGGCATGGGAACCTGTTGAGACGGCTGCATATCACTGTGATTGGCATGACAGGGCACGCGTGGCATGGGCCTGGAAATGATAGACAAGGGCATCGCTCGAGTAAAAGTCCATGCGAATTATCGGCAACCCGCTGATATCCAATTACCAAGCACTCTTTATCAGTAATTTATGTACGAAGTACAAAGTACCGTATTAGGGGAGTATACTTTATTTTATTTTTCTGGTTGGGGTGTATTTTTTTTCTTCTTCTGGGCATCTCCCTGTCCACGCCAGTTATCTACCTCCTTCCACACCTCAACCTACACCCTCTCTCCTCCCGGTCCTGTCTTTCCCTTCATCCATCCTCCCCTCGTCCTTTTTGCTTTCCTTCACGCGTTGGCCGTCCTCCCCCCGCACAGGCCGTTGCTTCCTCCTCCCGTGCCCTCTCCGGAATCCCTTGCGCTGGCCTTTGCGAGACCGCGACCAGTGAGATCGATTCGAAGCCTCCAACTTGGCCAACAGCTCAAGCCAGTACCTTTCGAAACCACCTCGTGACACCGAAACTCGCTATGGATGCCACCAACTCGTCGACCGTCTTCACGTCGGTCCTCCCCAGCTTCGGCAGCTATGCCGGCGTCAACCTCCCTCCCCAGGTCGACGTCGTCCTCGACACCCTGTCGCGCCTCAGCGGCTGGACCATCGCCCTGACCGTCCTCGCTGTTCTCGTGGCCTATGACCAGAGTATGCGCCCACCCTGCGCTCCTATGGGAGCTCTCACCTTGGCGCGCAGTCGAGCAAAGAAGAACCACACACTAACAACTTGCAGTTAGCTATATCCTGAACAAAGGCTCCATCGCCGGCGATTCCTGGAAGGTACCCTTCATTGGGCCCTTTCTCGACTCGATGAACCCCAAGTTTGACGGATATTACGCTAAATGGGTCAGCGGACCTCTCAGCTGCGTCTCTGTTTTCCACAAGTACGTCGTCAACCGGTGCCATGGCCGTAGGTGGTGACGCTGCGCAGACCACGGAGAGCTAATAGGCAAATAAACAGATTCGTGGTCATTGCTTCCACTCGAGACATGGCCCGCAAGGTTCTCCTGTCCCCGACCTATGTCAAGCCTTGCGTCGTTGATGTGGCCCACAAACTCCTCGGCGCCGACAACTGGGTCTTCCTCGACGGCAAGCCTCACCACGATTTCCGCAAGGGTCTGAACATCCTCTTCACCCGCAATGCTCTCGAGAACTACCTCCCCGGACAGCAGGAGGTGTACAACCGCTTCTTCAAGAGATTCGTCAACACGACCGAGAAGGCTGGCGGCAAGCCCGTGCCTTTCATGTTCGAGTTCCGCGACCTCATGTGCGCTGTCTCCTGCCGCACCTTTGTCGGTCACTACATCTCCGACGAGACCGTCCAGCGCATCGCCGAGGACTACTACCTCATCACCAAGGCTCTCGAGCTCGTCAACTTCCCCATCATCCTCCCCTTCACCAACGCCTGGTACGGCAAGAAGACGTGCGACATGGTCATGGCCGAGTTCACCAACTGTGCTGCCAAGTCCAAGGTCAGAATGCAGGCTGGCGGTGACGTGACTTGTGTCATGGACGCTTGGATCCTGCAGATGGTTAAGTCGGAGGAGTGGCGCCAGGCTGTGGAGAAGGGTGAGGGCGAGGGGCTCGAGAAGCCTGCGCCATACCTGCGCATGTTCAACGACTACGAAATCGCCCAGACCATCTTCACCTTTCTCTTTGCTTCTCAGGATGCTGCCTGCAGCGCCACCACCTGGCTCTTCCAGACCATGGCGCAGCGACCCGACGTGCTCGACCGTGTCCGTGAGGAGAACCTCGCAGTCCGCAACGGTGATGCCAAGGCCGACATCAGCATGGACCAGCTCGAATCGCTCAAGTACACCCGCGCCGTCGTTCGCGAGCTGCTGCGATACCGCCCCCCAGTCATCATGGTCCCCTACCTGGTGAAGAAGGATTTCCCTATCACGCCTGACTATACCATCCCCAAGGGTATGTCCTCTGTCCCGTAACACATACTGATCAAGTGAGCTGACAAGCATGGCGTAGGCTCGATGGTGTGTCCCTCGACCTACCTGGCGCTTCGTGACCCCGATGTCTACGATAAGCCTGACGAGTTCGATCCCGAGCGTTACTACACTGGCGATGCCGAGGAGAAGGGTGCCAAGAACTACCTCGTGTTCGGTCTTGGTACTCACTACTGCCTCGGCCAGCTGTACGCTCAGCACAACCTGGCGCTCATGATCGGAAAGGCGTCGATGATGCTGGAGTGGGCTCACCACCCGACTCCTCAGTCCGAGGAGATCCAGGTGTTCGCATGCATCTTCCCAGAGGTACGTAGGATCAGCATGCTAGGTGGCGCAGCCCCTCATGTGGCTTTGCCCTTGTCATTGATCGAATCTTTTCATGCTGACGTTGTGTCTTGTAGGACCACTGCCCCCTCACTATGAAGGAGAGGGCATTGTAAGCGGAAGGACAAGGTGTTTGAGGACAAAAACAGGAATTAAGACAGGCATCTGGAGAGGTCACATGCTGACCTCAGAGTCTGGCAGCGACTGTCCAATCAGTGGACGGGACTAGCTGCAGAGACCCCAGGCACTGAGTGCATTAGGCGTTTGCGGATTTGTGGTTGAAGCCATATGGAGTTTTTTACATCTACTTGCGCCACGAGTGAAGCCCGAACCTGGCAACGGCGGGTCACTCGCGGTATGACGTCGGTGGTTACACATCATCACCGACAGGCTGACGTCTAGAATACCTCGGTTGTAATTAATTGCCCATAAATTAGACATTGTACATAATTCAATCCCTTGAAAAGGCATAGCAGCCGTCGTGTATTGAAGCACAGGAGTTGTCCAGCAAGACCACTTGACAATGTACTTGGTCAGTGGAACGTTGTAAATAAACCGCAGGACTTATATGATGTGGGAAGGATACGTTGGGCGATTCATACGATTCTGTGAGGGTATTAGTGTGGGGTTCATGGTTGACTGAGGCGACGAAATATTTGGAGATAGTTCAGCCTAGCAGCTCTTCTTCTCTAACAAGCATCTACATGAACTATTTCTTTCAACGACACCCAGCGCATTCACCGCACATACCCTACTTTGACCATTTGCCACTGCTCGCAAGTATCGCCTGGCTCGAGTTTCCAATCACTCCACACGAACGCAGATCGAGGCAAGGCCAAGCTGAAGCCGGCCCTCTCGGACAAAGACAGTCGACTGGTGTCTCGATAGCTGCAGCAGACCCCCGACACACCGCTGCAGCCTCTTCACAAAGCCGCAATGGCATCTCGAAGAATCACCACATCCGCCGCACGGCACCTGCTGCGGTCCAGCGCCCGGCCCGTGATCCGTAACACCGCCGGTCCGTTCCTCCGCGCACACCCAACGACGCCGATCCGCGCCGCGCAGCAGCAGCTCCGCTTCCGGCACGACGAGAGCGACTCGCGGACCCCTACGGAGCGCGAGCACGGCGACGTGATACCCAATGCGGACGACAAGCCCAATCGCATGTGGTCGTTTGAGGAGGTGAAGCGGCAGGTGGAGATCAACCAGGGGCTGAGCGACGAGAAGAAGGTTACGATTGTCGGTACGTGTTTTGCCCAGTCCTCCTTGCTGATTCAAAGCGGACAGCGGGAGCAGTTGGACCGCCCCAACGCCGTCCTTGGAAACGTGAATGGCCGAAAGCTAATCGTGCCCCAGACGTCCGCGAGCCCCTGGAGCTGTGGGAGCACGGCTGCATCCCAGGCGCCATCAACATCCCCATCACGAGCGCGGTGCAGAGCTTCCACATCTCGGACGAAGACTTCATCGACCTGTACGGCTTCGCGCGGCCCTCGGTGCACACGCCGCTGCTCTTCTACTGCAAGGCGGGCGTGCGGGCCCGCGGCGCCGCGGGCCTGGCCAAGAACGCCGGCTGGCGCTCTACGGACGAGTACCCCGGCAGCTGGCTGGACTGGGAGAAGAACGGCGGCCCCGTGGAGAAGGTGCCGCGGCCGGATGACCCGTATCGACCCAGGTCTACGGAGGGTGGGGGTAAGAATGGGGATGAATAGGGCGGACGATGGGGCGGTTGTGGACGGTTGCGCGTGCAGATGGATGCTCGTGGATGGCGTGGATGTTACGTCTCCAACATGCAAAGGAGGATCATCTAGGTTGTGTGTGCGAGGGAGCGAAGCAGAGACGGTAATGGCATATATGTTGAAGCAGTCGCCCTACAAATGTAGTAATATTGTACAAAAATTGCTAGCATCAAAGTCGCCAGTCATTGCGCCCCCGATTTCCCAATGTTGGTCCCTCCGAAAACCCTCTATCTCGTACAGCATCCGCCTCGAAGCCTGGCTCTCCTAGGCTCTACTCACTCATCCGGATTCGTGGCCACGGGACTGCCATGCGCAAAGAACAGGATCTTGATGGCCAGGCCCAGGCCGGCGTGCAGCGCCACAACAATGACGAGCAGCGCCTTGCTGGCCTGGCGATCCGTGGCACTGAGCACGGGGTACAGGTTGCGCAGCAGGAAGCCGACGGACACGCCGAAGCCGACGCCGACAAAGACCCAGTTGAGGGCACCGATGTTGGACCAGCTGATGCAGGCGACGGGCAGCCAGATCAGGTTGGAGTAACCGTACAGGGCCCAGCACTCGAGGAGGTTGGCGGATTCGCTGCCGAAGTAGCGCAGGGCGAGGAACAGCACGATGGGGATGAAGAGGGTGTAGCCGTAAATTAAGCCAGCGGCGCCTAACAAGTAGAAAAAAAAACCCATTTAGCCTTTGTCCCATCATACTGAAAAGCAAAGTTCTAGGATGGGGGTCAACACATACCGCTAAGTAGCCGGAAGTCATAGGCGAAGGGAGCCGAATGCTCCGTGGACAAGTACTGGCTGATGGTGCCGCCGAGGAAGAGAATGAAGACGACGGTGGTGGCGATCCAAAAGGGCCCGTAGAGGTCCGGGTTGCCGTCGAGGACGTCGAGGAAGTTTGCGCGCGGGTACAGCGCAGCCCAGCAGCGCGAGAGGACGGCCGAGGTGTCGACGTCGAAGAACTGCGCGTAGAAGGACATGGACCAGAGGAAGCGCTTCGACGAGGACGAGGACGAGGCCGTCACCGGCGGCGGCAGGCCGCTCGAGGGGGGCTTGCGGTTGCCTGGGGTGGTGTCGTTGAAGTTGGAGGTGTGGAATTCGAGGTCTTCCTGAAGGTCGGTGTGGCCGAGGTCGCCCTGCGGGTTAGTGTGATTAGCAGATGCGTCTGGTGAGGGTGTCGCGGGCTCGTCAACGTACATCGTCGTCGACGTCGACCACGGCGTCGTACCCGGAGCCTGACATTTTGTCCTTTTCTGCCTACAGCAGTTGATCCGTGGATGTCGCCTTGGACGCTCTCGGCGGATGGCTACGGTAAGGCGTCTGGGCTCGCCGTGTGTTGGATGATTGTGATGAGACCCTGGAGGAGCTGCCGGTCGTTAGCAGTAGCTTGGGACAAGGTGTCGTAACTTCCCCCAAGCTGCTGCGGCCTCCTGGCGACTCCGAGGTTTAGCCACTCGCGTCGGCCCCACAACCACAACTCGAGGCTCAATGAATTGGATGAGCGAACGGTTCGCAATTGGATATTCACCTGCATGTGCGGGTACGTGCATAAAATACCCTACGAGATCATGATTGAAGGCTGGGAGATCCATGATCGTGATACAAATTCATCCATTCTCTCATGCTCATCATTTCCCACAATATTTTAGTATCAGTCAGAAAGGAGCTTCAACTCCGACAAGAGACATTCAAGTGGCACAAATAGCTTCAGCGTAGCCAGGCAACATGCACTCAATCAGTTGACAAATCATAGGCATCATTCAGAATGTATTTGCCCTTGAGCTGCAAATGCTATCATAAAACAAAGCCGACTTTGCGAACCGAGCAAGAGCCTTTTCTGTCCATGCTGCCAACCCCACACAATTCCAGAGAAACCCAAGACGCCGCACATCCGGAGGTAGAGAATCGTTTACTTGAGCTTCTTCTTGGGTCGAAGCTGGTTGGTGTGGCCACACTTTCGCTTGCGGCAGTTGGTGGCACGGGGTGGCAGGCGGGCCTAGAAAAGTAGCCCAAGTTAGTCTTGTTCCTCTGTTCCCCGCGGTTTTGATGGATGCGTGTTGTGGTTGTTGACTTGTCGGGCTTGTACGTACGTAGCACTTGCGGCAGATCATCTTGTCGCAGTTGAACTTGGAGGCCAGAGCCTTCAGCGAGGGCTCGATGATGCCACCACGCAGGCGGAGGACCAGGTGGAGGGTAGACTCCTGCAAACAATTGTCAACACAACTCGTCCCTTGAAATCCATATCACTTCTATTCCCCGTCTCGCATGGGCGCTTCCTGGACGCACCTTCTGGATGTTGTAGTCGGACAGGGTTCGGCCGTCCTCGAGCTGCTTGCCAGCAAAGATCAGGCGCTGCTGGTCAGGGGGGATGCCCTCCTTGTCCTGGATCTTGGACTTGACATTGTCGATGGTGTCGGACGACTCCACCTCGAGGGTGATGGTCTTGCCCGTGAGGGTCTTCACGAAACTGTAGGTTGAAATGGCGGTTAATTACGGGAATCGTTTTCGGCGGCCCCCGGGGCGCGGGAAATCTGAAAGCTTACATCTGCACTGGAAAGACGATGTTAGCTGACCATTATCGCATTGTGCGCAGCGCGGCAGGGCATGAACTCACTCTTGACTGATTTTTGTGACGCTGACGATGTGAAGTTTCAGTGCTCGGTTCGACTGGTGAACATTGGTGGGGCAAAAGATGCAGCAGATTGAAAAACCCTAGGTCATGGAGTAAGTCACGTGCGTGACCACTCCGCCGTGAAATCATTCAATTGTGCCGGAGGGTGACTAAGGGTATCTGCTCGCTGCCCCACTTGTCTCAAGGCAGAGCCTCCGACATGTTATCACTTCTACTTCGTGAGACTGCTTGGCTACCACGGCATGTTTGCCATTTCTCCCCTTGAGCCAACGTTTCTTTGGCATATTGGAAAGGACGCTATTCGCAGCACACATGATGTAGAAGCCATTCACCCCGAATCAAGTCATATCTATATTCCTCTGCGCAACATTCAATCGCAGTTCTAGCATGTGTACAGAGCGTACGATGGTCTCTAGTGATGTCCCAGCAGTATGTGCTGGAAAGTCGTCAGTCTCGGCAATGTCTGGTAGGAATTAATACAACGACTCACCAAAGACTCCGTATAAACTCCTTGCCGTATCTGTAAGGTCCTCGCTTGACCGATACGCCTCGTACTTGGTGGCTGCCTCATTGCCATAGTCGTCATTCGTCTTGCGCCCTTCCGGTGATATCGGCTCATACGCTTTTTGCAGCGTCGTCTTGAGATGCTTATCTAGTTCGTCTCGTGCCGGCTCCGGAGTTGCCACGATTGGTGGTATTGGCTCTTGAGGGAAAAATCGAGTTATTGGGTTATCATCTACAGCGGTTAGTAAAGAATCTCCGTGCGTATCAGTCGAACGTACTTGTTTTGTCAATCAGACTGGAGATACGAGAGAAATACTGATCGAGCTCGTCGTCCTCCATTGCGACCAGCTCCTCTGGTGTGATTTCGTTAATTTTGAGGTCATCGCTAGGCTGTGGCTGCGGCTGCTGCTCTGCAAACTGCTGTTTGGCAGCAACCCATGTCTCCCAGTTGAAGCGGAAAGTATGCCCGAATTGCAAAGCTGATTTACCTCTATCCAGGGGATAGGCCAGCTTGGTGGCCACGATCAGTAAGCTGATTAGCATGATCTCGGGATGGTCAACAGGAAATATCCGTGATTTGTCAATGGGAACCTGGAATGTATAGCCAAGTATGGATGCCAATTTCCGGGCGATGATTATAGACTCGACTGATAGACGGTCAGATCTATTGGCAAATCGTCGAGGAGGGACCACTCACACGGCAGAGCAAGAAGCCGTGCAGTCTGCACCAGCATTTGCGTGTGCTCAATGGGAGGCAAAATCATGTTGTAGTTCAGATGCCACGACAAAGCCGCCGTCATGACGGTATTGTACAAATCCTCGCCAATCTTCTCGTTGGATGGGAGCTTAAGCACCCTCGTAAAGGAGGACGGCATGCGGTCTCTCATTTCTTGCGGCAGGTCCCAGTACTGCCATGTTATGAGCAACCATGTACTGTCATCATCAGGCCAAGAAGATAACCAACTCACTGCACGTTTGTAAGGGATATGACCAGCGTTCGCCCAGTCGATGAACTGCCCAATGCGCGTCGGTATTCGTAGGAGGACACAGCCCAGGTAACACAAGCCGAGGGTGTCGGACATCCTAGGCAAGGGCCATTTCTTCCCGAGGTCCGGATCCCAGCTCTGCGCTCTCGTGTTTTGCGCCAGCGTTGCCGCACCTTGATCTTCTGTTGCTTGGGAGCCGTACGTTACGAGCTCCCCATCTTCTGCCTCGCTGCTAACTACGAGCGAGCTGGACCCGCGAAGCCGTAGATCCCAAAGGTCCCGAACCACAGTCTCGAGCTCCTCTCGATGGCCCTTGTCGTATATCAGCCATAAGAGCTGGTTGCGCAGGATAAGCTGCAGGGCTTCGAGGTACAGCAGCTTTCCCTGGGCGCCGGTGAGATGCCGTTTCTCAATTACCCTGACCTCCTTCTCGCGCCGAGCGACAGCTCCGTGCCTTCCAGCGTCTTGCTCATCACCTAGGTCGTACTGGATGAAGCCCTAATCTTGTTTTAGTGGAAAGTATTCGAAAGAGGGCATGAGCTAACTCGTCACCTCTAACTGGTGATCGTTTCGACAGTAGCGGTGACCAGCTTCAACGTAGTATTTTCGACTCTTGCACTCGGAACAGGACTGGCCCGGCGGCATTCGGTGAAGCTGTCTTCGCTCCTCCATCGCATTAAGATGCGCAAGGGCTGGTTATAAATCAACGAAAAATGTGCTCGTACGCTGACTTGGGTTTCTCTGATCTCAGCACCCAGATGGATGCTGAGTGATGCACGTTTTGTGCTGGAGGGCTGTAGTTCGACTAGGCACTAGGGGGACCGGAAAGTGCAGCTTGCATCTATTCTGCAACATCCCGACGTCCATCCTCATGTCTGCTCATGCAGGTGAACGGGAGGACCTGTCGGCCGACGTTGGTCAATTCTGGCAACGCTGGTATGCAGATGCAGTCTGCCGAAGTACCTTGCAGACACGTGCGACCAGTGCGTGAGGCTAAATCATTGCGCTTTCCCACGTTCATTCTTTCAGAAGTGTATGCGGTACAGCAACATTTACTTCATTCATTTTGCTACCTTTTCTTCTTTTGTTTCCCAATTTTAAATGATTGCCAGTTTCAGTATCCTTGAGAATTCACTTTTCACCCAGAAACCTTACATTGTCATCCAAATCACGGTTCGTTTTTGTACCATCATAGCACAGGTCTCATTGCTTGAAAGCTCACTTTATTGTCATTTGTACTTCATCTTCGTAACCAGCCACAAGCACGAGCCATCGTAATGACCGGACAAGGGCAATTCATAACAAAGGAGATTGAGTTTTTGGTGTTAGATCTTGCAAATGCCAGGTGTCGTGACTAGACGAGACAAAGTAGTGTCCACAGAGAATTGTCGTTGCCTACGAACCAACCCTTCGTCCAAGACACGTTGACATGTGCACCCTATCGAAAGCACGCTTTTCCAGACAGATCCGATGGTGTGGCTGAAGTGACAAGTGGCCAGAAGGAGCGGTAAATCTTCTTTGAGATGATAGTACCAAGCCCTTAGTTACCCTTGGGGGCCTCCTTGGCTTCGACGGCGGCCTCCTCACCCATCGAGGTAAGAATGACAACGTCTGATTTCCAGTTAGCACTTTCTCCAAGAAATTGTCGAATTCTCATGGTTCTTACTGGTGTCCTTCTCCTCGACTTTGAACAGCTTGTTGATCTTCTCACCAATCTCGCCGTCAGGCATGCGGACATCGTCCTTGGTGTCGCCATCGTCGCTCATGAGGGAGAGGAAACCGTCGTCAGAGATGTCGAGCTAAAGATGTTAGTCACAGGGGATCGGATATCGACACCGGGCACTGGATTGCACTTACAAGCTGGTACTCGCGACGGGAGACGTTGGGGACGTCCATGTTGTGGGTGGAAGGGGAGAGATCTTCGTACTTCTTGCCGGTGAAAATATCAAGGGCAACAAGATGGACCTTGGCGTGACCGTGCTTGCCAGTCTTGGAGGTCGACATGTCAACGATCTTGCAGGCGCGGCCTTTAATGACGACGAAACCGTTCTTGCGCAGGGCAGAGCACTGCATGGGGTACGTCAGAGACGCGCCGGCGTCGGCGGACTCGAAAGCGACATCATGCTGTAGGTGGCAGTCCAGTTAGCCAAGTAAACCGGGACGAAGGCGAGTTTATCCTCCGTCTGCTTTTCAGTCCCCCCTCTGCATCATATTCGTGCCCGAAATCAGCGAGAGCAGCCCGAAACCCAGCCTGCACTCAAAAGCAGCTTCCAGTAGGTCGACAGGGATCGATTGGGAATTTGTCGCTGCTGAAAGAGCCTGCAAGTCGCAAAACTGGCTGGTTTCGTGGGGCACAGGTTCACAAATTGCGGGGTGAATTTTTTTTGTGCCCAAACCATAATGCGAAGGGAATCGCGCGCGCACGCAGGGAGGGGTAGGGATCGGGAAACTCACCTCTTCAGCCATAACTGCGGTTTGTTGCGCAAGAATCAAGATTCGTCGTCGAAGGATGAAGCGAAGGTGATGAAAGAGGATGCACCGGCGGGAGGTAGAAGTATTGGCGCTTGGATGGAGGAGAAAAGGAGAAGAAAAGAAAGAGAGGAGTTGAAGGAGAGATGGAGGGGACAGGTGAGTGGGTGCCAATCGAGGAGGGGCTGCTGGTCCCTTCCCCGTTCAGGCGGCGCAAGGTATCTCCACGGCAAAATTTGTGTCGACGGGTACCGGGGCTAAGGGGGGGTTTCCTCGCTTCTTCCTCAGCCTTTTTTTCATCGACATGATTGGATCCTGCTGCCCGCAGGCGGCGACTTCACTGTGACTCCACTGGAGCACCCTTCTAGGTTTTCCATGCACATGCTCTCCCATGCGCACAATATGTACATGAGGCGAATCATGCGAAAAGGACAGATGCAGAGAATGACTTGGTTCTCGATTCCTGGCATTTTCTTTTGATTGGCCTCGGTGCCTCACTGATGATTCCACCAGCTCTGGGCTTGGTAGCCCTACGCCAGTCAGCCACAAGTTCTTAATCATGGACTACCTAACTTTCTGCATCAGCCACATGCAGGTAGCCCTAAGACAGACCAAACTTGAGGTTCTAGCGTGCCTGTTGTAGCCACAATGCTTGCCTGGGGTTAGGAGGGTGGGCAGACGCGCTTCTAGACTGTCAGGTCTGGCCGTCTGGGTCCTTCATCCCTTGAACATCCAATGCTAGGGAACCATGTTCAACGCCAACACTTCTAGTTCTCTCCAACTGCCATTACCGGTAAGAAGCCGCAATCATAATACCAAATACCGGTGCGGCTAGGGATCCAATACCTTCAAGATGCTGCCTCGATCACGATCTTCCAAGAGCGTAAAATCTTTAAACGACATGCTGGCTACCTACCTTTTGTTTCTTTCCTTCTTTTCCACCCTACTTAAAACATTACCCCAGAGGCCGGATACTCATAATTCTCCTAAAACCTGGGAGGGATCATCCATCTATCTACCCGCCTTTTTATGGGCACGAGTATAACAATGGCTTGTACATATATTTGGGCATTTCTGTGTGAAGAGGTTGTCGCCGAGTCTTGAGCTTCATAACGATGCAGTGTTTTTCCATGCCGGCAAGCGGTGAAAAGCCACAGTCCCGCGAAACAAAGGCACTTACATGGATTTAAGAGGCTCAAGGGCTGGTACATGCGCATTGACATCGCAGATGCTGAACCGTGCCACTACCTTGAACATCGAGTGGAGAGATCTTCCCGTCGGCGCCACGAGCATGCAGGTACACGACTCAATGAACAAGGATAGCCGCAAGTCCATTGCGCCGATACACCGAGGGAACCTCTGAGGTCTCCTCAATGAGGGACGGTAGATTGGCCTTCATAGGCGCACATGAAACTTTAGCGTGGTGGCATTTTTGGTTGGGGACCAGAGCATAGCACTACCACAAAATTTCTAGGATCAAAAATTATAGTTGATTGCTTAAGCTTTGCCAATATGATTGACCAGATAATTTATCCCCATCGGGACAACGGCATGTCTCTGTATAAGTACTTCGATGAGTGCTACCTTCTGCGAACTAAGAGCAGTGACGGTAGGTATGTCGAAGCTGGAATAAATTGAAGTGGGTTTCTATTCTGGTAGTCAGGATTACCCCACCAATCTTGAAGAATGCCACTAGCCCATGAGGCACAGCTCTGTGGCGCTCACTGGGGCTCCATCATCATTCGTCCACTAGCCACAGGGGTAGCACCTAAGCAAGCCGTAGCCTCGTGTACGCTGATGTGGCTCCTGTGTCTGCTAATGTAGGCGAGGCCAAGGCTGATGGCCCAACCCTGCGGATGCTGCTATGAGAATACATCTACAGGTTCGCGCCACCTCTTACTCCTCGTCCTCGCTACCAGACCGCCCGTTCCCGTGAGATATGTGGCTCGACCGACTCGCTGGAGGCCAGCCGACCAGCTCGGGATCGTCGACTCCTCAGCCCGCCAGCCGTCCGTACTCCCCGTTGCCGCGTAGGACATCGAGCAATCTCGGCCCCTATGTAACTTCACAACGGGCTGGCCAGTCGCCCAGGGCGTCCTCTTTATCCCTAGTATCAAACGATTCCTCGACTTCCCTCCTCGCGAGCTCTCGCAGACCCAATGGCTCCGCCCTCAAGCAGTCAACCACTGCCGCACCAGACATTGACCCCAACCAATCACTAAAGACGCTCGAGAGGCTATTACAAGGGCTATCCGACGATGCGGTGCACAAAAATAAGGAGGCTTCGTCTATAACCGAGGCTGATTTAGAAGTCGGCGCGGATTTTGATGGACTTGCCTTGAAGGAATTTGCCACAGCTCAGCGTCCCGAACCATCTAATTGGACCACGCGGCCATCTCAGTCCGTCGAAGAGTGTGCGATTTCCTGGTCCTGCATGAATACACACAGCGGCTAACACGAAACGATAGATGAAAAGGAGATTTCCAAGTTCCAGGACCTGCACCGATCCATATCTGCTTGTGACGATGTCCTGAACTCCGTCGAAATCAATCTCACCAGTTTCCGCAACGATCTTGCCGCTGTCTCAGCAGACATTGAGTCTCTACAAGCCCGATCAGCCGCCCTGAATCGGCGGTTAGAGAATCGACAGGCTGTTGAGAAAGCATTGGGTCCTTTGGTCGAGGAGTTGAGCATTTCACCAGATATCATAAGGAGGATCGCCGAGGGACATATTGATGAGCAATGGGCGAAGCTGCTCATCGATCTGGACAAGCGCAATGTCGCTTACCAGAAGGCGATCTCCAACACGCAAAAAAGCAAAGCATCGGATGACTTGGGACCGTTGCTGGAAAAGCTGACCCTTAAGGTTTGTCCGAATCCACCTGACTCGAACCCAGTATTTAACAGAGACCAGGCTATCGAGCGAATCCGGGATTTTCTTGTTACCCAGATCAAAGCGATGCGGTCCCCTCATATCAACGCCCAGATTATACAACAACAAAACTTCCTTAGGTTCAAGGATCTCTACACCTTCCTACACAAGCACCACGCCACACTAGCAGAGGAAATATCAAGAGCCTACATGAACACCATGCGCTGGTATTATCATAACCATTTTGGCCGCTATGAGAAGGCTCTCGCCAAGATCAAACTTCACGTTTTGGACAGGAACGATGTCATTGGTCATGAAGACGGGCCTCGGAAGGCGACAGTGCTTTCAAGCTCCCGCGTGGCCGCGACACCTCACGATGCCTTCAACCTCGGGCGCAGGGTCGACATTCTCAAGACCAAAAACCAAACAGCTCTCTCGTCATACCTGGCGGAGGAGGACCAGAGCACACATTATCTCGAAGTCCCCTTTCGCAACTTTAACTTAGCCCTGGTTGATAATGCCACGGCTGAATATAACTTCATGGCGAGTTTCTTTGCACCGTCCCTGTCTTTATCGACAATCGCAAAGAATTTCAACTACGTCTTTGAACCGACTTTTGAGTTGGGCCAGGCTCTTTCGAAGACTCTTGTTGGAGAGACGTTCGACGCACTTGGTCTTTTGTTGTGCATTCGGCTAAATCAATATCTAGCCTTCGAACTCCAACGAAGAAGAATCCCAGCGGTGGATGGCTATAACAACGCAACGAATATGTTGCTGTGGCCGCGCTTGCAGGTCATCATGGATCGACATTGCGAGTCCATCCGCCACTTGACGAATGCTGTGCCGGCCAAGCCAACGCGCTCGGCCGCCGACCTAGCCAAGATGTCTGCGGCGCCTCATGTTGCCACGCAGAGATATGGCCAGCTTCTCCAGAGCTTCTTGTCATTGAGTGTGGACTCTGGGGACGATGAACCTGTCGGCACGAGTCTGCTGCGTCTGCGCAGTGAGGTGGAGGCCTTCCTCACGCGGCAGAGCCAGTCTTATGGCGCCGATAAGCGCAAGAGCCAGCGCTTTCTGTACAATAACTATTCACTTATACTCACCATCATCGGCGACATAGAGGGCAAATTGGCCGCTGAGCATCAAAAGCACTTTGAGCAACAGAAAGCGGCCTACCAAGAGTAGCCTTTGGCCAGGACAGTGTGCACGGGAGTTTGTGGAGATCAATGGAAATAAGCGGAAAGTGTAGGTCCAGTGTAGTCCGTATGGATCACACGATGCATTTGGCGTTGGGTTGGAAATTGTAGAGGTTGCGCCCTCTTTCTCGGTACATGGGTATGTCGCGTTTCTGCAACGCAATCTATCTCGTAGCAATAAGACACTGGCCGGAACACGCCGGCATGAACCCAACACCAATACTTATATCGAGTAGTATACAAGCAGATCACCGAGCGACCCGTGATAAGATCGAGTGAACGGTTGCTGGATGGCGCCGCAGGTATATTGCCAGCATGCCAACAGCGATAGCAATGCCGATAGCTCTCACTGGACGTCTGTAAACCCACACGGTCCTCTTGATCTTGTCCTGCGTCTCCAGCCAGCGTATGTCCTTGATCTGACGAATGAAGTAGACGTGGCCATCATCGACCGTCTGGTTAGAGAATGCTTCCACATGCCTTGCCGTTTTCAGCGCGCTCGAACTCGAAATGTATCTCCACGAATAGAGGGATTCGGGAGGGTAGCGATTGAACAAAGACGCTGCTTGAGCAATTAAAGCGTCCAAGTCCAAATTCGACGGGACCTTGCTAAGGATAACTTGTAGGATATCTGAATCATCCACTTCCAGTACCTCTTCCCGACGGTTCAGTACAATCTGGGCAAATACGTAGATACTGAAGACCGGCTCCCGGGCCAGAAAGACGTCAAACATACGCGCAATGTCGCGGTAGCCCTCGATGTTGTGGGCATACATGGTCAAAGTCCCAGCCAGGGCATAGAAGGGTTCCACACCAGCGATGTGCCGCCGGAGCTCGGGGTCCGCTTTCGCGAGTATGTCGGGAAGGAGCCTTAGCTGTGAGGTGGTCGGCCCCAGAGTAGGCAGCATAAAATCTCGTATCCTCAGGATGGACAATCGGGCGACTGCTGGGAGGCTGTGGGCTGGCCCGAGGACCAGAAGGAATACCTGGCAGATATCATGGTAGCCCTGAAAGTAGCACAGATACGGATACCGGCGCAAGACTTCAACGATGAGATTGGATAGCTCGGTCTTGCGCTGATCGATCTGAGCGCTTGACTGATCTGAAATATGTTATCAAGATGTTCATACTGAGGTCAGGATAGGCTGAAAGGGAGGGCTGTTGAAGCGTGTTAGTAATGATTTATACATACCGTTGGGATAGTAGATGAAAGCACGATTGACATCAAGCTGGACTTGCTCTTCGTCTTTGTGACGAGGTAGCTTTTTCCACCCATCGTCTGTCGCGACGCCGGCATCTGCAGTGGCTGAGGGTGTCACACCCAGTAGGATGGGCCCTGTATCAAAAATGTGTGTCAGCAAGCATCAACTGAATCGAGCCGGAGGGCCAAGGGATAGTGTGAAGAAGCTGACTGTGGAGAAGAAGTCGATGGGCATGATACAGATATGAGAAGACCACTTACATGCAACTCGACGACATTCATCAGCCAGGAAGCCTCCTGGGGACTCGGCGAGTAACCTCAGCCGTGTGGTGTCCCTCCATTTACAGGCTTCAAAGATTTCCGAAGCCTTTTGGCTTGCAATGTCAGTCTCCTCCAAAGCCTGCTTCTCTGAAAGGGTGCTTTGTGAATGCTGAGAGTGGTCCATCTCCATGGTCCAGCAGTAGTTCTGGGGGATGATACGTGTAAATGCTTGGCCAGACCGTTCAGCTAGGCATCCTGACAAGGCACGGCGACGCAGGCGAGGAATCGCGGTGAAAGAGTGCTTCAGCCTAGACAAGGTCGAGAATTCTATAAGGCTGAATCCAGGCTGAGCTAGCAGAAGTAAGGCAGTGATGGTTGGTTGACGTGTAAGCTCCTGGAATGTCCGGGCCCCAGTGTGATCCAGGAAGGTGCAGCTACAGTGCTAGGGAAGCTGCGCTTGGGCCTTGCCGGAAAGGGTATGATCCCGGGTAGGTGGTGTTCAGTAATATGACTGTTCCCAGTACAAAGCATGTACCTGCAACTTCCATGATTGCCATTCTTCGTCTTCGTCTTCGTCTTCATCTCATAGAATGCAATCTACTCCGGCCGCTGCTCGATTAGCCGTCGAGCCAAAGCTATACAAGATTAATGTGGTAATTGGAGTTGCAAGACGAAACCTTGTGTACATCGGAACACTTCGTACTTGGCACACGGAACGGGGGATGACAATCCTGGTAGAGCCTTTCCTTCCCAAACGTGACTGGAACGAGCACGAAACTCCCTTATGCAGCCAGGGGGGGTTTCTGCTGGAATAGCATTCAGCAGCTGGCCAGATAGCGAGCGGCTTCACTGTATGCTATCCTCATTGTGCCGTTTGCCTTCGTGGGCGTGACACCAAGAGCACACTTCGTACTGTAATGTTAAAAAAAAAAAAAAAAAAGTAAAAAAAAACCTACTAATAAAAAGAAGAAGAAAAAGCATGCGCTTGCAATGTCGGTGAATTGTCTGGTCAATACGGTATGTCCTATCTTCAACATGCTGTTAAAATGTGAATTATATTCTTGTTGGTTCGCTTAGGGTGGTTGGCCAAACAGGCTAACAGGGCACTGCGGCAGGGTACGCCCAGTTGCCAAAAATCGTTACTACAGCAAGTGGCAGAGACAACCGTCTTCAAGTACCTGCTGTTAGGTCGCTGGTTGTACGCCAATATTGCTGTGTACAAACCCTCACAGCTTCATTCGTTTGGCCTCAATTACCAGGTCCTCGCTCCAACCTTACCAGACTACCTTACACTGTCATATGCACACTAAGTAGCTGTACCTTGTGCAACGTGGCTTGGGCACTGCCGACATCTGGCCTGCTTGGTCTCTGCTGCCAGACTCTGGCTCGAAAATGCTCTCGGGTTGCACATCATCTGCTGCTTCGTCCACACACCCTTCACTTTCGATCCGCGTTATCTGAGCATCGTACCGGAAAAGCCTGCCTCCCTACCTGCCGCCCGGCATTGAATTTCTGCTCAATGCTTTACTTGTCGTCTCGCTAGACTGTCATGCCCATTCATAATGGCATTCCAGACTAGTCTTCTCAGAGACGGCGAATGGGTTACCGAAACCGTCTACCTACAAGCTGCCCTGAAGGCTTCTGGTGCCTCCAAAGCCGTCGAAGAACCCCAGAACAAGCCTCCTGCCTGTGGGTTGCTCGCAAGAACTGTCATTGACAGCCCGATTGTCCATTGGGTTTTACCGGTTCGACTAAGATCCAAGAGACACAACGACGTCGCTTTCATTGGAGTAAGTGTGGCCCTTGTTCTTTGCAAATTCTCTGCTTCGCCGTGGGCAGCATAAATATTGCGCCTGAGAGATCTCTTGCTTGCGACAATAAGGAGACCATCCTGACCTTCATCTCACTTACCCACTCCACATACTGCCTAAATGAGCCAGAGTATGCTAAGAGTACCAGTCCAACTTTGTGCAGATTAGTGAAGTAGATGATGATGGGCAAGTTCACGACGTTTTGCGCAAGGACGATTTTGACCTCAGGATACGCAACGCAGTTGTACTAGGTCATGGGCTAGCTAGAGCCATCGACAATGATGAGCCCGACGATTTCATCAAGCCCGAAAGCCACGGCGGGTCGTGGGACTGCTCTGCTCCAGTCGAGGATACTCGAGCTCGGCGTCTGCCACCACAATATCTTGCCTTGTCACTCGAATCAGGAGATATGGTCTTCCTCTTCATCAGAGCGAGCTCGCAAGGCCACCACTGTCCCTTCGAGTTCGTTACCAAAGTTGAAAGCTCACGGGGTCAGTCCAACATTGGCCAACAACTCGCTGTTGATCCATCATCCCGGTATCTAGCAGCTTCTGCACCAGACGGTATTCTCGTCATATATGAGTTGAAATCAATGCTAGCGCTCAATTTGCAATATTCGCAACACGGAACTTTTAATCCTGTGGAGGCAGCACACCTCCGAGCTGTGCATGGAGTCATCCACAAACTCGATTTTCTCTATCCTCGACCTCAGGACGACCATCACATCATTCTTCTCTTATTCATCGTACGGCAAGAAAGGCATCATGACTCTCCTGTGTCGCGAACAGTCACTTACGAATGGGAATTGGGAGACTCTATTCGGGCCGTGTTCGGCAAAGACAAGTCAGGAACACGTGTGCCCATGGAACACAGCTTGCCCAATCTACTCATTCCCCTTAAGTTCCAAAGCGCTCTTCTCATGATATCCCCAAGCTATGTTGACCTCATGAAGGACGTCCTCTCCGGATCGCCTGTCTTTGAACGATTGCGCATTGAGAGACCGAGTAAAGGCCCGTTGCATACGGGACTGGGTGAACCATTGTGGACTGCATCATCCCGTGCCTTTCGTCTAAAGGCATATTCTGAACAGAAAGATATCATCTATCTGGCCCGCGAGGATGGCGCCATTCTACATCTGGACTTTGACTCAGCTGACTTGGGCTTGACTGTGTCGAATCTGGGAGCCGTTGACACCAATATTGACACCGCCTTTGGCGTCACGCTGGATAGGTTCTCGGACGTTTTAATCGTTGGGGGAGATTCCGGGCCAGGAGCTGTCTGGAGGGTAAGCCACTCATCAACACAGACACTTCTGAACACGGGGCTGAAAAGTACTAATAGCTCTCGGCTCGTGCATCATTTGAAAGGGTGAGCATCATACCGAACTGGGCTCCTGTTCTGGATGCGGCAACCACATCTGAGGGTTCTTCGTGGAGCAGCGAGGGCGCCAACATGGAGACCAGGAACAGAAGGCAACATGGAAATATTACTCCCAGGAAAAAACCAGACGCCATATTTACTGCGTCAGGACGTGGACTACAGGGAACCGTCACCGAGTGGCGAACAGGAATACAAGCTCGCGTTGGTCTGGATATCGAAACTGAAGAAGTTATTAGGCAAGCATGGGCGTTCTCTGAAGACGACTACGACATTGAAGGCCTACAAGTACTCCTTGCAGTGCCCCAGGGAACGGTTGTTCTTCGCTTCTCACCGGATCTCTCTCAGGCGACTGCCTTGACTCCCGGAACGACTCCATTTGACCTCGGGGCGAGTACCCTGTACGCAACCGTCTTGATGGCACAACTTGTAGTTCAAATCACGGAAACATCCGTAACTCTCGTCACTCCAACCCAAAGGTTAGTACGATACGGCTGCAAGATAAAAGTCATACAGAAAGCTGACGCCATGGTATAGTTCACGCTTTTTGCTGCAGGAACTTCTTGAACCAGGCCACGACTTAGCACAAGACGCTTTCTGCAAAGATAACATTATTGTTATGTCCAGCATCAGCGACGGTTTGTACCAGCTCCACATCCTGGAGATTGATCAAATGAAGGTCTCCCGGAAGCACTCTTGGGATATAGAAGGAGAAGTCACCTGCATATCCTTATTCACCCTCGATCGGAACCAATGTGTCGTGGCTAGCTCCATGGTTAATGGGATGCCACGACTATCAGTGTACACATTGGAAGGCAACGTCGTACAATCAGAGTCATTTGCTTTGCACCGAGGTACGTTTTGATTGCAGCTGAGCATAGGATGCAGCTAATACGACAGGAAAGATCCAAATACTGGAGTGCACGAATCGCATGAGTTAGATGCAATGACGAGCATCCTTGCCATATCTGAAAATTTGCAAGGCACGGATCTTATCGCTGGCACGCGATGCGGCCACATCCTGACCATCCGACTCCAGACAGAGAGGCCCATAACATGGAGTTTGGAGGAGATTGCCGTTGCTCCGATCAAGGTCACTCCAGCCTATAGCCGGACGGACGGGCTCGGGGAAGCTCTTGCATGCTTCGATGGCCGAATTCTGATGATGCGGGGGCTCAATTCGCGCACTGCGAAGTTTGGGGAAAAACATTTTGTTTGGCTCACTGATTCCAATGACGCTCTTGCATCTTCTCCTCACATAGACTCGGTTTACAGCCTACGGCATAGCCTATCCAGATCCCACGGCCGCACGTCAATACTTGCAATAGCAGGTTCCCGTGTGCTGCTCACGGAGATTTGGCCCAGCGCGGGACCCGTACCGAGATGCATTCCGGTTGCGGGCACGCCGACCAGAATCATATATTCAAAGACATGGAAGTGTCTGGTGGTTGCCGTGGTGCGAGATACTCAACCAACTTTAGCCTTTATTGACGCAGAGACCGGCGAAGTCATATCGACCGCAATGGGTAAGAACAAGAAAAGTCTTGAGTACATCTCAGGTCTTGGCCGCAACGAAGACAGGATTCATGGACTATATGAGTGGCTTTGCGTCAAAGATGGCAAGACTTTCGCTTTCATCATCGTGACGACGCAGAGTGGCCAGCTTTTGGTGGTATCCGTGGAATCGATCCCACAGATGGAGACAAGACCGTCATCGCGGAGGCTGGCCTACTGGACGCGATACAAAAAGCGATTCGGAGCGCCCGTGTACTCCGTCGTTGGCGATGCCGACGGCTTGATATTTTGTGTCAAGAACATAATTTACTGGGACGTGCTTGATCTGGCCGAAAAGAAGCTCAAACCGATAAAAGAGTTCGAACTGGACTCTCCCGCCACGTCCCTGCAAGTGAAGGATGGAAAGATCCTTGCCCTGACAACGGGGCATTCATTGCAAATCATCGATCATAGGAGTGACAAAGTTGCCGGCGAGATGATGCATCTGCACGGAGACAGCGTCGCCCGTTCAACCATGCACATGATTGAGGTGGGAGACGCCAAGGATAGCGAGTTCGAGTGGCCAATATTCCTACTGTCGGATGTTGGTAAGTGCAGCGTCGCAGGGGTCTGGGTATCGGCGCAAGGCTCGCAGCGCAACAAGGAGCTTACGCCAGTCATCGAGGGCAGAGTGCCGTCGGCGGTGAGAAGATTTGTTCGTGCGCATAGCAGACCTGCATGGGCTACCACGGACCGGCAGCGGAAGTACGGGACGTTGTTGAGCAGCGTCGATGGCGCAGAGGTGCTGGGGCTCACGCTGGTGGGATCGATGCAGCACTTTACCCTCATCAACACGGACCTATGGCGGCTGCTATTTCTCTTGCAGAACCTAGCCCGAAGGAATCCGGTGCTGTCGCCCTTCACGCACGTGTACAGCAGGACGGAGGACTTGGACCTGGAGCCACGACCACTTCCGGGGAAGATGCTCATCGACGGTGACCTACTGGAGCGTTGCTTGAAGAAACGCGCACTCGAAACTCTCCTTGAGGTCGAGGAAAGTTACACCCTGTTCTGTAACTGCCTGGATGGGCTGGAGGGTGGCAAGTATACGGAGAAGTTCGTCGACGGCGGCGACCGTTCCCGGGCCCAGGCAGAGCGGTACATCGCGTTGGGGTATGATATCTTGGAGTACCTGTCGTCTCCCGTGCTGTAGTACTAGGGATCCTCTTGTAGAAAGAAAGCATGGACAAGTGTTTACGACGAAACGGCGTGCCTGTGAAGAGGGAAGCGTGTACCGTGTACCGTGAGCGCTCGCTGGGCTGACCACCGCACTGGACGGAGAGGAATCCGAAACATTAATTACTTCGAGCTCTAGCTAGACTCAGGTAACCAAGTACAATTCAAGATAGACCTCATTAAGCACAGGAGGTTGATGCTTTCCGGGTCGCGGCCGCTAATGGCCCCCCCTTCTGGTCCAGGAAGTGGGTGTTCGCTTCGCAGGCACGGTGGCTAACAACGGTTAGCCCTGGGGCTTCCAAGTACGCACCCCCTGCAAAAATGGTTAGGCTCTCCAAATATTTTTTTGGCCAGCACGGGCTTCGCGATCTTTAACCCCCCCTCCATGCCCCGCCGTCACTGCAGCACCAGAATTTCATCCCACCCGCGAGCGTCTGTCTGCCTCTTGCTGGTCCTCCGGCTTCGACATCGCACTCGGCTCGACTAGGCACGACCCCACTCGAATCCATTCGGAACCAAGCAGACAGAGCATGTCTTGTCGGCTTCTGTCACGAAACCGACAAACCCATCTGCCCGCGCTTCATTTGCCACCAGGCCGCCTCAAGCCCTGCTGAACTTCGCAGGCAGCTGCTCTTTCGTAGTTAGTGGTGGGGTCGAAATTTCTCCCACCCGTTCACCATCTACTTCATCCTTGGCCGGGGAAATCTTTCCCACGACATACTTTTACCTCTCCGGTGCCCTTGTGAAAACTCGACCTCGGTTTACGATCACTCTTGCCCGAGTCCTTCGTCTCCTCGGCGTTAGGATCCTACAACCACGCTTGTCCAACCATCATCCATCGTCTCCTGCTCGAATCCCTGAAATCGACCGAGATGCCGCCCAAGAAGAAGGGTAACAAGAAGGCCCAGGATGACTGGGAGGCAGATCTCGGAGAGAGCATTGCTCCTCCTGCTGCCACCGAAACCCCTGACGCCGCCAACCCAGCCGCTTCAAAGGACACCGAGGCTGCTACAAACGGCAACGCCGACAACCAGAATGACGACGAGTCCGCTGCCGGGGGCGGTGGCCTCATGGCCATGCTGCGCAAGAACAAGGACAAGCGCAAGAAGAAGGGACTAGCTGACAATGACTTTGTCCAAGGCGAAGACCCCAGTGCTGCCGTACCTGTCGAGGTCAAAGCAGCAGAAGAAGCCAACATGGAAGATGAATTTGCCCTGCCTGAAAAGAAGGGCAAAGGTGGCAAGGGTAAACAAGCCCCCAAGCAGGAGAAGAAAGACGACCTCGATGATGACGCTGAGGAGGGTGGAAGAATCCTGACCAAAGCCGAAAAAGAGAAGCTGAAAAAGGAGCGTGAGAAGCAGCGCAAGAAGGAACAGGTGAGTCGCCTCTCAAGTCACTCGTCACCACCAACACGGTTAAGCTGACTCCTACGTGTTCTAGGCTGCGAAGAAGAAGGGAGGTGCTCCTGTGAAGACCCCGGCCCCGGCTCCTGAACCCGCGAAAGTGGTTGAGAAGAAGGAGGACGCGCCTGCGCCAGCGGCGGAACCTGCTGCCGCAGCGGGTGGCAAGAAGAAGAAGCTTCCTGCTCATCTTGCTCTGCTCCAGAAGCAGCAAGAGGAGCTGCGACGCCGACAGGAAGAAGAAGCCCGCCTGAGGGCCGAGGCAAAAGCCCAGGAAGAAGAGGCACTCAAATTGGAACAAGAGGAAGCGCAACGCCGAGAAGAGCAGAAGGCCCTGAAGAAGCAGAAAGAAAAGGAACGTGTCGAGCAGCTCAAGAAGGAGGGCAAGTTCCTCACCAAGGCACAAAAGGAAGAGAAAGCCCGCAATGAGAGGAAGCTACAGCAGATGCTGGCAGCCGGCATAAAAGTTGGCCCGCAGGAAGGTGGCGAATCTGAGCAAAAGAAGAAGGTCGTCTACGACAGCCGGAAGAAGAAGGGCAAGAATGACTCCAAGGTGAATCCCATACTGTCCTCGACTCTCATGCGCATGCCCCGGACTAATCAATCGTTTAGGTCGACGAGGAAAAGGCTCTGGCCGAAGCTGCCGAGAGAGCTCGACAGCAAGCTGAGCAAGCCCTCAAGGAGGCTGAAGAGAAAGCAGCTCAAGCAAAGGCCGCTGCCGAGGCAAAGGCCGCCGCTGAGAAGGCCGCCGCTCAAAGCGATGTAGAGGATGATTGGGAAGCTGCTGCTGCTTCCGACAATGATGTCAAGGACAGCTGGGATGCCGATTCGGACCAAGAGAAGGAGACCAACGGCAAGGCGAAGGCCGGCGAAGTAAAGGCCGGCGAAGCAAAGGCTGGCGAAGAAGAGGAAGATTCCGAGGACGAGGATGACGAGTCAGAGGAGGACAGCGAGGACGAAAAGGTCTCAGCGGCGCGACAGGCCGAGGCTCAGCGCAAAAAGGAGGCTGCCGAACGCCGCGAGAAGGCGCATCAGGCTGCTCTTGCTGCACGGTCCAAGGACGACCTGCGCTCGCCCATCTGCTGTATTCTCGGCCACGTCGATACCGGCAAGACCAAGCTGCTTGACAAGATTCGACAGACCAACGTGCAAGAAGGCGAAGCAGGCGGCATTACGCAGCAAATTGGTGCAACGTACTTCCCCGTCGATGCCATCAAACAAAAGACTGCGGTGCTTGCCAAGGAGAAGGGCGACCCGTTCGAGTTCAAGGTACCAGGTCTACTCGTCATTGATACGCCTGGACACGAGTCTTTCTCCAATCTTCGATCTCGTGGATCGTCGCTTTGCAACATTGCCATTCTCGTCGTGGACATCACGCACGGTCTGCAGCAGCAGACCCTCGAGTCCATGCGCATGTTGCGAGAGCGCAAGACCCCCTTCATTGTGGCTCTGAACAAGATCGACAGACTTTACGGATGGAAGCCCATCCCCAACAATGGCTTCCAAGACAGCCTGGCAAGGCAAGATAGGGGTGTCTACAATCTTTTCAAGAACAGCGTCGAGCAGACTAAGCTTGCCTTTGCCGAGCAGGGCTTCAACTCCGAGCTGTACTACCAGAACAAGTCCATGGCTAAGTTTGTCTCCCTTGTGCCCACATCGGCCGTGTCTGGCGAAGGTATCCCAGACATGCTGAAGCTCATCGTTCAGCTGACGCAGGAGCGCATGGTTGGCTCGCTGATGTACTTGGCCGAGGTTCAGGCAACCGTCCTCGAGGTCAAGGCCATTGAGGGCTTCGGCATGACGATTGATGTTGTCCTATCCAACGGTATCCTCAAGGAAGGAGACCGTATCGTTCTTTGTGGTACCGAAGGAGCCATTGTGACAAACATCAGAGCTCTTCTCACGCCAGCCCCGCTCAGGGAACTCCGTCTCAAATCCGCTTACGTTCACCACAAGGAAGTCAAGGCTGCTCTGGGTGTCAAGATCAGCGCGCCTGGCTTGGAGGGAGCCATTGCTGGTTCCAGGTTGATGGTTGTCGGTCCGGATGATGACGAGGACGAAATCGCGGATGAAGTCGAATCTGACTTGGCTAACCTGCTAAGTCGTGTCGAGACATCTGGCCGCGGTGTCAGCGTCCAGGCTTCTACTCTTGGTTCCTTGGAAGCACTCCTTGATTTCCTCAAGGAGTGTAAGATCCCGGTCGCCAACGTCGGTATTGGCCCAGTCTACAAGCGTGACATCATGCAGTGTGGTATCATGGTAGAGAAGGCACCAGACTATGCCGTCATGCTCTGCTTCGATGTCAAGGTGGACAAGGAAGCCCTGCAATATGCGGAAGAGCAGGGTATCAAGGTCTTCACTGCTGACATCATTTACCATCTGTTCGATGCCTTCATGAAACACCTGGACGAGCAGAAGGAGAAGAAGAAGGAGGAGAAGAAGCTTCTGGCCGTCTTCCCCTGCGTGCTGAAAACGGTGGCCGTCTTCAACAAGACCGGTCCTATTGTTATTGGCGTCGATGTTGTTGAAGGGCAGCTGAAGGTCAATACACCGATTGCCGCCGTCAAGAACAACCCGGTCACTGGCGTAAAGGAAATCATCAATCTAGGCCGAGTGTAAGTTTTGATTCCTTGACATCAAGTTTTATGCGCATCTGCTGACGTGTTTCTCTTATTCTACAGAACTGGCATCGAACGAGAGCACAAGCAGATCCCTGTCTGTAAAAAGGGCCAGCCATCGGTTGCTGTCAAGATTGAGATGGGTGGCCATCAGCCAACCTACGGCCGCCAGCTAGAAGAGAGCGACGCTCTGTACAGCTTGATATCTCGTCCCAGCATCGAGTGCATGAAGGAGTTGTATCGCAAGGAGATGACCAACGACGATTGGAACCTGATCATCAAGCTCAAGCCCGTCCTCGACGTCAATTGAGGGGCAACATTACAGATTTTCGTCACAGACTCGGCTTCAATGACTGCCCCCTGATATGGAACTCGCCGACCCGCGTGGCCCAGGCTCCCTCTCCTGTTGTATGCTTCTCGTTTCTATATGACCTAAAGCCCTCAGCCCGTCCCACGCTTCATGATAACGACTGCCGTCACGAGCTACGAATTACCATCGCTGCAGGAAGTGAGGGACGCCAAGGTGCGTATTTAAAAAGGAAGATGGCTGTCGAGTCGATGGATCAGGGGTGGATGAGGACGAGCGATGCGACAAAATGCATTCGTGAAGCATGACTAGGGTTATGTGCATTTCATGACAGAAAAAAATGAGGTTGTAGGTTTGAACATTAGAATTAGTACTTATGCATAACATGGGTCAGTTTTCAGTATACTGGTCTCAGTTCAATGAAGAGGGAAAGGGTATCGTCATTCTTTGAAATTCCATCGTTGCACGTTCATGACATTCGCGTAGTTTCCCAAAGCGCTGCACAAGGTCGCTGCGAAGTTTCAAGGGAGACGCATGTCGCCCATACCATGAGTGCCGCTTGAATGTGGACGGACAAGTGCGTAAGAGGATGAAGAAGAAGGTTATGGCATCACAGGTATCACAGCTGATCTTTCTGCTTGATGTGTGAAAAAAGAGCAGGTTTAATAACGGTCTAACACAGGTACAGATGCGTTCCAATCATAAGTATCCTCTTTCCCCAGAACTACCGTAATACGTGGCCGGGCATAATCACTTCTATACGTCGTATCCTTCCCTCTCCCATTTGCTTTTGACTCCTCTAGACCACATTTACGGCCTAATTCTCGATTACCTAGGCATAACCATCGCTTCATTTCGGGTCGCCGGCCTCCTCGGTCTCGGGTTGGAGTGCGTCTGCGTCCTTCATCTCCTGGTCACCACCGCTCTGGCCGGCCTTGTCGGCCTCGGCGGCCTTACGAGCCTCCTCCTCGGCGGCCTTCTTGGCAGCCTGCTCGGCATTGACGCGCTCCTGGACTGCTTGTCTCTCGGCCTCGACCTTGTCGAAGTGACGTTGCACGATGGGACCGGCCATAGCGCGGATCTCGTCGATCTTGGAGATATATACACCCTTAGTAGCATCGTCACCCTCATCGTACAGCCAATCCTGTGACACACAGTTAGTAAGAACACTAGAAGGCATCAGCGGGCGCCTGGTAGAAATCTGCATACCTCGGTAGCCTCAAGTTTGGCCTTGATCGTTGTCTTCTCCTCCTCGCTGGACAGATCTGCGTACTGGTCATCGAGCTTGGCTCGGAGATCGTAGATGTAGGTCTCGAGCTCGTTCTTCTTCTCCTCAGTGTCGGCCACGAGCTTGTCCTCCATGACCATGGCTGACTCCTTCTCCGCCAAGCCCGACTTCAGGCTGGGATCCAGTGAGGCGGTACCGCTGGCAATAGGCAGGTCACCCTTGCGAACCTGCTTCTTGACCTTGCGGGTCTTCTTGGCCGCATCATCCTTGGCATCGGTGTCCATGGCCTGTATAGACATGTTAGCAGCACGCTCGTAGAATCCAAAAATTGGATGGCGAATTACTCACATCAGCATCCTTCTTGTCACCCTCATCCTCCTTAACCTCCTCCTCGACCTCCTGGTCCTCGACGTAGTAGCCCGTCTCGACATTGAGGACACCGTGAATGTTCACACGGGCCTTGAGCTTGCAGATCATAAAGTCGTCCTTGCCATCGGCCTTGACACCCTTGACGGAGAAGCGGCCAATCCAGGGGTTGACCTTTCCTGGAAGCTCTTCGGAATTGACATAGCGGGCCTCCAGGTCGAAAGGCTGCTTGCGGTAGAAGGTGAGGATCTTGGTGGACGGCAGGACGTTGCCCTTGTTAAAGACGGTCAGGCTGGTGTCCTCATCGGGAATATCGGGGGCCTTCTCCCAAGCAAACTCGATGGGGTAGCTGATGATGTCCTGAACGGCGAAGTCGCGCACTCGGAAAACGGGAGACAGGATGGCGCAGCTGAAAGCGCATCCGCGGGCAATGGCCTCGTCGGCGTTCATGGTGTAGGACAGAGTCTTGCCAAAGAAGGCCTGGATACGCTCCTTCAGAGCAGGAACACGCGAGCCACCACCCACAATCTCGACAACGTCGATGTCCTCCTTGGTGAGCTTGGCCTGAGCCAAAGCCTGCTCCAGAGGCACCTGGGTGCGGGAAAGCAGGGGCTGAATCATAGCCTCGAATTCTTGACGGGTGACCATTGTGGAAACATCGACATCGTTCATCAGTGACTCGATGTTGACGGGGGACTGCTGGTTGGCGGACAAGATCTTCTTGGTTCTCTCGGCGGCGGCGATGGTGCGGGCCATGGCTCGTCCGTGTGTGTAGATGTCAACATTGTACCGGCCCTTGAATTCCTTGGCCAGGTGGTCCACAAGAGCCTTGTCAAAGTCGCGGCCACCAAAGTTGCGGTCCCAGGCGGTGGACTTGACGGTCAGCTCGCCCTTCTTGAACTCGACGATGGAGACAGTGTAGTTGCTGTGGCCAATGTCGATGAAGCAGACGCGGCGAGGCTTCTCCTCGGGGGCGGGGAGATCGAGCTTGGTGATACCCCAGCCCAAGGCAGCAGCGGTGGTGTCGTTGATGAGACGGAGCACCTTGAGGCCGGCAATCTCGGCCGCGTCGAGAAGGGCGCGGCGCTGAATATCGGTGAACCAAGCAGGAACGCTCATGCAGAGCTCGGTAACAGGCAGCTTGAGCTCGGCGGTGGTTGTCTGCTTGATCTTGCTAAGATACATGGCAACCAGCTGGGTCGCGGTGAACTGCTCCTTGTTGCCAAGGTAGTTCACCTCGGCGCCAACCTGGCCATTGATGTCGACGAGGGGGGCGGTGATGTACTGCTGCTCGATCTGGGTATCGGGGTCGTTGAAGGTGCGGCCGGCGAGGCGCTTCAGGCAGTTGACGGTGTTCTTGAGGTTGGAGATCTCCTGGGTCTTTGCCGGCTCGCCCAGGTAACGGGACTTGGGCCCGAAGCCTACCAGAGAGCTGTAAAGGGAGACCAGTCAGTTGAGGGTGCGCCAGATACGTGTAGGGAAATCGCAGTCACATGCGACGAAGTCAAGTATGGGATACGGTAGGGAAAGAGCAGGGTGTTGGGTGGGAAAAGACTTACGGAGTAGCTCGGTTGGACACTTCATTTGTGATCTAAGTTCCAACGTCAGCGTAAATGTTCAGCGACATGCTCAGGCATCATGGCCAACAGCCTAGTGCCTTCAGGAGAAGTGTTGAGGGCAGGCGTGCCCAATTCCAGGCCACTCACCACATCGACGCCGCGATTTCTCGCAACAGCAATCACTGTCTTGAGGGTTCCGAAATCGACACCTAAAAGATGAGCGCAAATGTATCAGTATCCTCGTGTCTCCCAGAAGAATCCCGTGGCCAGAGCAGCTTCAGACGTACCCACGACAGACATGGTGACGGTGGTTTCTTGTTCCTTTAGGCCGCTGTAAATTTATTTCCTGATAGCAGTTGAAAGTCGGCGCGAATCAATGCGGGGCAGAGATAAAACGGGCGAGGGGGGGGGGGTTCGTTTGTGTGGGAGGGGCCCAGGCGCTTTATATAGTCACGGCAAGCGGAAGGGGGGGAGGACGGAGGAGCTCGAGAGGATGCGGCGATGACGGAGGTTCTGCGAGCAGGGAAAACCGTGTACGAGGGCAGGACGAGAGAGCAGCGCAAAGTTGTGCTGGTGTGGTGAAGGAAGGGAAAGAGAAAGAAAAAAAGGAAGGAAACTGCATGCACAGGCAGAAAGTCAACAAGCCACACAGCGTCGAATCCAATGGGGCTTTGTGGTGACTTTCTCGAAAGGCGGTGGGGGGGGGGGCGGCGGCGACGGCGGCGCCAAACCATGGCATCCGCTCGAGGGGTCTCGCAGGTACCTCGCAGCTCGGGCCAGCGTCGGCAGGTACCTGGCTCACTGCCCCTCCTCTGGCCCTACGACGCGCAGGATGTTTGGGCCGCTGCAAGTACTGCTGGTGGGAAACGTCCTGGTCCAGGTACCTGCAAAGGACTAGCCCCGCCGTCGAAGACTACAGAATTTTCTCGACTCTTCACAACATCTCCATAACGACCTTGAGCACCGTCCAGCAACATCTTTCCATCACTGTTTGTGCCCACTAGACAACGTGTTCATCATTCCGTGCTAGTAACGGATACCTTAGGGCCTTGTCTCACAAGTACCTCGCATTTGGCCCGGCGGCCATTGTCGCAAAGCAAAAGAGGCTTGCTGCACTTTCTTCTGCCTCCGGTCTTGTCTTTGTCCCTGCCCTTGCCCAGCAGGATTTTATCGCAGCCCTCCCTCTTACAAGTATCCAACCAGGCTTTCGTTCTGCCCACTCACGCTTGCTACCGTCACGGGATTTTGCCCAGGCAACCCCGCTGCCGTGGTTTTGTTGCCCAGCGGCCGGCCGGCAGCCCCGCCATTTGCTCCAGCTTGGGTGTCATTCATGCGCAGGGGTATAACGTAACCCCTTGTTATTCTCCAATTATTCACATTTTGGCAACCGTGGACAGGCTCATTATTCCTCACTTCTACCTCTCTTCAAACCCCGTTACGGTAACCATATATGTGTAGTCATAGATATATCTCCCCCCATAGCAATGTTCGCGCTCGCTTCCTCCGGAGGACATGACCCATGGAATAGCATTCCTGCGTTGTGGCTCACATGAAACTCCAATCAATTGCTCCTTCACCGTGCAAACTGAGAAGCCAAGCCTGGTCGGAGGCATCGGCACCCAGAGTTATTGAGTGTTAGTTGACTTCTCACTCTGCCTCTGCTTCATTGCCTTTCGAGCACTTCGTCGAGTCTCCTCCCTGGCTCTATCTTTCCCGTTTGAGCGTGGTCGAGGCGTCTCCACTGCTTTTGGCACCGCTTGGTACTCTTCGGCCGTTGTTGTATCCGCAGGCTCTGTTCTATACTCGCCCTTGCCTCCATCCTCCGCCTCACTTTGCTCTTTCAGACGATTGAACTGTGCTTCTTGGGCGATGGCATATTTTCGGCGGTCCTCACTCCCCATCCAATCCTCCATCTGGTCTGAGGCTACGCTGCCGGGGGGGGTCCATGGCAGCTTCGGGATCATCCCGCAACAGACTTCGTTGCTGCGGCCTGCTGAGCGAATGACCAACACTAGATTCAGCTTCGTCCGTGTACTTGTACAATCCTGCTGCTGTTCGTTGCCGAGCCGAAAATCTACCATCCACCTCCTCTGGCGGGCGGACGATGCTTTTCCTCCGGACTATTTCACCGCCACCAAGGAGATCCTCACGCGCCTCCTGCGCTGGCTTGAATGTCTCTGGAACAATGTTGAGGTCGTCGCCGCGTTTCTCTGCCAACTCTACGGCTTCACGGGGTGTCGTGTGCGCATCTGCAGCTGCCGCATCCGCACGCGGCCCTCCCCAGGTTCTCTGGCCAGCAGTGAAAATGCCGTAAACCATGTAATACCAATTGAAAAAGGGATTCAGGACGAACATCAGCGGGTAAAGCCAAATCTTGAATCGCTTCAGCTTGGCTCCAAAGTACAGCATCAGGAGCCAGTTCAGACCGAGCGACACCGCCATGAACCCAACGGGCAAGTCTTCTACCCGGCTCGAAGTCGTCATCAGCGCCAAGGCCGTGATGAAGAACAGGAGAGCCGTTGTTCGGATCGTGTTCTGGAGAAAGCGGACAACAATGAGAGCTGGATAACGTTTCCACAACCGCCAGTCCGTAAGCATGCACACTTCGTTGGTTATGAAGCCAAGAAACCATCGTCGCCTCTGCTTAATAAGGGACCGAAAGGTCTGTACCGCCTCCGTCTTGCAGAACGCCGACGTGCACATCTGAATCTGATACCGCTTCTTGGCTCCGATCATGAATAGATGAGTGAGCCAGCGATCTTCCCCCAAGTGGCACTTGGCAAAGTCAAAAAGATCGTCGCAGTCCTCCGTCTTGTCCGCGAAATAGTACTTGGCCATCCTCCTGAAGGCCGAGAAGCGAAGCATTGTCAGAGCACCGGGTAGGCACGTCACAGCACCGCACCCTGATTCCACCGTCCGCTCCAACAATTGTCCATGGATGTATTCCATGTCCTGGAGCAGGGTGATGATACTGTGCCTACGTGTCGTCGACGTGATGACGCCAGTCATGGCCAGCATGTCCCTAGTATTGCCAGGACTGAGCTCCATGTCGTAGACAAAGTTCTGCAGGCAGACCTTGTCGAGAATACAATCCGAGTCGATAAAGAGGATGAACAGGTTGTCGTTTCTCTTCAGATACTGCTCGTAGACTTTGTCAATCAGTCTGAACGTCTCCTTCTGGCAGTTGCGTTTCCCGCCGTGGGCGAAGCGCGAGACAGTTATCCGAGACCTCTTGAAGATGACGTCTATGCAGCGTGGGAAAGGGTCCAGATTCATGGGAACACCCAGGGTGTCAAGGGTCTTGAGGTAGAGCTCGTCAACCTCTTCGCCATCAAAGGAAAGAAAGACATGGATGCAGGCCGCCGGATAGTCACAGTCCACTACAGACTCAACAGCCGTCATGAGCACATGGGGCTCCTCATGATAGCAAGGCATCACAACGACTACCTTGGGCGCCGTGACCTCGTCCAGTATCTGCTTTATACGTCTGGTGCGCCCTAGTTGGTTGGTGACTAGTTGGTAGACGCAGAGCAGCCAGGGGATGGTTAGAAGAATAGCAAAGCTCCAGAAAGCGAACCATTGTAGAAAGCCAACGGCTGACTCGGGCCAGTACTGGGTGACTTGGCCGGGAAGAGGTAAGGTCGCAACCATGATAGGTAGAAAAATGAGGCTATCGCGGGATGCGTGGTCAGCTCGTCTCGCCGCCGGGCACGGAAGCAAACGGGAACTCACCGAAGTAGCACAAAGGCGCTGCCCACCAGCAAGCAAAGGGCTCTTATCGACCAGTGCTCTGCCTTTTGGTAAGCTTTTACCAGGCAGTAGAGGAAAGCCGACAGCCAGAGCAGCCATTCAAGGCAGGCCATCAACATCAAGACTCCCACAATGGATGTGTAAACAATCTGTCGGGACACATTCCTAAGTCAGCGGTACTGCATGCGATATGGCCTCGCACTCTGGGCGCTCACTCACGTCGCTCAGCGGCCATTCCATATTGGAGGCCATGGTTGCCAGCCCTCAACCCCCCGGGCTCACTTCACTGCCGAAGCGCAGGGGCGGTTCTGGCACCAAGCCAAGCAAAGCAGTCGAGATGCTAAACAAGTGATTACAAAGTGAAGTCGGATAAGCTTAAACTGTACACGAGCGTGACATCGACAGGGTCTGGTGTGTACGGGGGTAGGTGCAACCCAACTCCTTTCCCTGAATGGCAACGAACGAGGCAGGTAGAGATTGCACCCTCAGCCAGAGTTGTGAGGCAGGGAGTCAATAACGGGAAGGTGCAGCTTTTTCATCCGAACCACAAACCAATCGGGCCTGAAGAGAGATCCGCGGCGTAGAGGAAGTAGAGATACTTTGTCGGGTCGTTGCAGGCCGGCAGCTCTTGTCCAACGCGCCACACGCGGAACAGATCCCCCTTTTTCATTCTCGTCTGATTCACCGACGCGGCCAACGTGCACCCGCCCGTCCACTCTATTCATCCTCCTTCTATCACGGTGGATGTGGCGCAGTGGAACGTAGGTAAACCGATCGTGCTCGGCAAAAGGTGCCCTGGCAGGATCATCTGTTCCTCAAGAGTGCGATCGTCGAGTTGCCTCCTGTAGGAAGAAAGAGAGCCGCTTGGGTCATTCACCTGGTTTATACTCACAATTGAAAGCATCGGTATGATCCAGCGCCTGCACTTTGAAACAAGATCAAATCTGTTCAACAAGGTCTTCATTCCTCTTAGTTAAATTCTCTGCACAACTTCTCGAGACAGCTCTCAGCATTCTGATCAGAAAGATCCCGCCACCCTGACCACGACTATTTTCGGGCGCATGAGCGCTTATCTTGCCAAAAATACCCATGCTACTAATAGCTGCTTCCCCATTCATTGTTTGTCGGTGGGCAAAGCATGTTATAAACCCGTCGGAGCTGCGCCTTATTTCTCTGCTCAGCATGAATGATAGAAGAAGCCCCTCATTCTCCTGCCGGGAACACGGGCGTCACCCCTGAATATTCTGTCTCTGATAGGCAAGTTCAGGCTGGCCACACTGCCAGCGCAAAAGAAGCACAGACACATCCACATCCGTAACCAAGTCCGTGTGAAGAGGTGCGCTCATTGGTGACAACAATCGCTCCATCTCTGGCCGTGACCATGATTTATGACTAGACCCGAATCATGTGCTCAAGACCAAGTCTTTGCCAGATATGAAATCTGTCCTAGACTAATGATGTCTTCCAGATACAGAGCTGTCGGCAAGCATAATTCGTGACTAGGGTTCCAGTTGAAACGGGGGGCTCAACAATATCTGTGCCTCCGAACTAGAACCGGAAGCAAAGCGCCATGGGGTTCGGAGCACAAGTCCAACCTCGCTGAGTCGTTTGCATTTGTCCAATAAGGTTGGTCCTAAGATAGCGTTCACCAATCCACATCGCTGAGCTGGAGCTTGCGGACTCGTTGGCCCTTGTCCCTGCCCGACTTCTCAACCCTGTTATGGTAGAAAGTGGCCGGTCGCTCATTGCCTAGGTAGTAATGTAAGCGTTACTGCTACCACATTCTGCCACAATCCTTGGCTTACCTTCCTGGTCCTCGTTCTGTTGTAAATCGTAGTTGAGCACGAGGCTTTTGATGCGTTGCTGCTCCTCCCTTTCAGCTTGCTGCTGGTTCTTCATTGCGATGGCAAACGTCGAATCGGACGGCAACTCCACTGTCCGGGTCTGCTGATGGTCAGCAGACGGTATTTGTAGCATGATCAAAGTAACATACCTGTTGGCGGTTGCCCTTCTTTGTCAGGAGCGAGAAGGCCATTGTGTTGATTGGCGGAGAAGTATCGCTGGGGGCCTCTGCGGAGCTTGCTTGCTCGCGGGTTTTGGGCCGAACGGGCAGTGGCACATCAAAAAGCTGCTTCCGCTCGAATTTGCGGGATTCGAGGCTCTCGGCCATCATCTTGGCGTACTCCCGCTCGAACTCGGCCTCGTCTTCCGGATCTACCATCTCTTCCTGCCTAGTTACCACAATCGACTCGTCATTGAACTCGCTACCTCGAGTCGACTCTTCGTCGCCATCCTATTTGGACTTGTCAGTCCGAAGATAATTCTACGCTCATAGTGTGCCGTGGCCTACCTCAGCATCTTCGTCCTCGGAGCCTGCGCTATCGTCGTCGCCATCGACATCCTGCTCGACATCATCCGCATCGCCAGATGATGAGCCTTCGCTAGAGGCATCATCAACCTCGATGGCCTTGTCGGCCCCCGCATTCTTTTGATCTTGAGAAATAGCAAGCTGAAAGGCCTTGGTAGCCTCTTCGAGGTTGGAGGCAAACTTCCACTGAGGCCGGGTAGCTGCAAAGGTGTCTTGAATAGTGAATTCAATGTCGAGAGGAATCGAAGGCTTGGTATGCACATAGTACTACCTCGGAGTTTAGCTCGTACCAACTTCGTCCGACGGAGCAACTCACCTGGAAGAAGGAGAGAAAGTAATCTAGTTTCTTGCCGGCAGCGCCACGGTTGAAGAACATGCCGCATGTTTCAAGCATTGTCGACACAAGACGAATTCTGAAGAAATCGTCTGGCGGATCAAAGGGGTTATACCGGCCAGGCAGAGGCGGCCCTCCTGCTGCTGGTTAGCATTTCCACTGCAGACACTTTCGATGGACAGTCTGACTAACCGTAACCGAATGTCATGATCTTATACATTGTGTCAAAGATCACAGGGTGTTCCAGCATACGGTAGTTGTAAAGTTCTCCCAGATACTTGACCTCGGCGACGCGGCGTTGGGAGAATCGAAAATCATTTTGCTCTAAGCCAAACGAAATGGATTCGATAACGTTATCGACGACCTTGACAACGAAGGCTGGATGATACCGGTATATAGCACTGAGCAGAATTCCAAGCAGGTGGATATTCCCATATTTGACTTTACCAGGCTTGGAGAAAACCTTTTCGAGGATCGCAACAACCTAAGCATCCATGACATCAGCCGTGTTCCGCTTTGGAAGCAATACATCATAAAAATAGGCCTACCTCGGGCTCTTCCCAATGAAGCCTCCGAATCTGCTTGAGGATCTTGCTGTAATTGCGCTTCGTCATGTCAACGTAGACAAGCTTCCGGATGAAGAGCTCCATAGGCGTGCGCTCTTTCTGCTCAATGGCCGGGCGCTCAGGGGGGTCGACGTAGTAGACGGCATTGTCAATAAGCATTCTCTCTGGTTGGCCAATATGCTGGACTGACTTCTTCCGCTGCAGGGTCTCAAGAAAGCTGGTCATGCGCGGAGCTGTTTCCGGATTCTTGAACAAGTAGCGACCGCAATTCTCAATGAGATTACAAAGAATCTCGATGTTCATCCGAGAGAAGTCGTCAAGGCTGACCTTGAGACAGTGAAAAACGACGTGCTCAGGAACAATGCCAAACTTGGTGAGCTCGGCCAAGTAACGGATGTTGCTCAGTCGAACCTGGCCAAGGAAATCTTTTTCCTTTCGCCTCTGCAAGCTGCGGAACTCAGCATCCAAATAATCAACCAAGCCCTTGGGAATGTCAGGCATGTATTGGCCAAGAGTGGCGACCAGCCGAGCCCATGATGGAAGAAGATCGCTCCGACCCTTGGGAACATCCGTCAAGGCCTTGACTAAGCGGTTTCGCGAAGCTTTGGAGTTCAAAAAGCAAAAGTCGATTGCGGTTTGATCGATTATGTCTTTGGTCGTGAGCTCCGGTAACCGCGCCAGCAGAGCATCGACCTGGGCACCTATCGTCTTGTTTGCGATTGCCATGGATTGGTCGTCGTTGGCAGGTTCGGCTGGAGCTGTCGCCTCGATTGCTTCAGCGGGCTCGACTTTCTTACTCGCCGCTTCATCTGCGTCCGGCTTCTTCTTCTTTCCATCTTCGAGAAGGATAGCTGGAACTTTGCCCTTGAGGTCAACCAGGTTTTCGTAGAATCGACGTTCATCCTCGTCCTCCCAGATTCCGGCACCATCACCCATAGACCGCAGGTAATCGCCAGTCTTGACTAGGCCGATCGAGTTGCTCGAGGCTGCAAGGGAAACATCGGAATCCTTCAAATCCGGCATGTCAGCACCAATGGCATCGGCAACGACCTGTGCGTTGGCAACCAAACGATCCTGAGCCTTGACCTGTTTCTCGTAGTTGGCCTGTCGATCCTCAAAGACCTCGCCGGATTTCACGTAGGCTTCGGCATTCCGCCGGGCTTGAGATTGGATAGACTTCTGATCCCTTACAACATGGGCCACGACATCGTCGAAGTAGCTCTTGAGAATGCTTTTGAAACGATCCCTCAGCTCAGCCGTTGTGAAGGGCTGATCCGTCGAAGAGTCCACTTCCTCAGCCTCTGCCTCTTGCGTCGCCGTGCCATCTTCTCCAACAGACTTTCGGCCATCGGATCCGGTAGGCTTCACTCCCAAGATATCCCAGCTAAAGGCTTTGACGAAGATGACGAGGAGAGGAAGGTTGACATGCTCCCGGTCGTGGCCTAGGAGGTCTTTGAGCACCTCGAGAGGGAAAGGCTCTGCTCCAGACTGCGGTTTGTTTGGGTTTCGTTGCTTGAGCTCGGTGGACTTGCCCGCAGCACCTTTAGTTGCATCATCTGGCCGGGTAGCGTCGTCCAAGGTCCTGAGAACACCGACTAGCCAAAGTTCGGTCACGACACGTAGCAGGGCTCTCTGACGAGTGATACGATCCTTCTCCTCTTTCTCACGGACCTCAGGAGACAGAGTTTTCAGGAGGCTCTTGTCGGGCGTGGCCATGCCCTTGCCAAGAAGCCATGCGAGATGCTCGGTGAACTCGCTGGTGCCGAAGCGTTGGTGGAGGGCACTGACGATCTCGACACCGGCCTCGATCTCGCCAGGTGACTTGAGTTTGCAAAGACCCTCATAGCAGGCAGAAATAATCTCGGACAGGTACTTGTGTAGGCTCAGGGTTCGGATCTCTTGAAGAAATGTGCCCAGAGTGGCGGAAGTAATGGCCGTCCGCATGCGCTTGATGAAGGCCGTATTCTTCTTCAGGGACGAGTCGAGCGAAGGACTGGCTTGGAATAGGTCTGGTCGGCCCAAGTCAGCACATGAAAGGGCGAAAAAGGCGAGCAGGAAGAGGCAGGGCAGTTGGGACCTTTCTCGCCATCCCACACACGTTCGTTGAGTGCGCGCAGTTCGCCTAGAAAGAGGTAAGTATGTGAACGCTAGACAATCAGTAGAAGCAGCAGCAGTAGCCGCCGCCTGGGATATATACGCTTTCTTGCGCGATCCATGGCGGACCGCGACCAAATAATAGGATTGTGGTTGACAGCGTGAGGGCTAGAGACGGCACTACATTCGGGCGCGGTTCTGCTAAGGGATATACCGCCCTAGGAAATGGAATCGTAGTCGGGCCAGATGAGCCGGCATCGGTGCGTCCGAATCAGCCGAGTGTCAACGAGGACGGGGAGCGGCCGCGCAGGAAGCTTGACGGGTGGTGAGAGGCAACGGACTGGAGCAACGCTTGGCGTTGGTATCAAAGGTTCGGCGTGAGAAGCTTGCGAGACGGGCCCCTCTACACGTTTACGGTGGGTTGGTTTATCACAAGGCACTGTTCGAGGTCCCGCAGGTACATCAACGCTAGCGGTGCCGGCAGTACTAAAGGCATGTACATGTGTCAGTCGGTTCCACCCTTCTGGCCAACCCTTACGCCAGCCAAGACCCTCAATCAAGCCTGGCCACTGTCCAGCAAAGGAATTGCTAGGAAATAAACCCCTAGAAGTTCGCTTATGGCTCGTCTGCTAAGCACTAGATGACGCCGATTATTGGGGCGGTTCAACCCATGTGGCGTACCTGGAAATCTGATCAGATCGCCTGCCATACATCGTACACACATCTCAATCTCCTACGCACTGAGAACAAAAGCTTTAGCACTGTAGGGTACAGCAATTGGAATACTAACATCACGGCCTGCAAAACAGAGGCGTTCTGATTACAGCACGTTGAGGGATGCTTCCACAACGCACAATTCCCAAGCAAAGATAAAGGAAGCGCTTGCGGCTTAATCCTGAACTCCGGCAACGCTATAGAATTACGTCGTGTTTTCATCAAAATAACGGCATTGTCTTTTTTTTTTTTCCCACCGCTTTCTTCAGTCCCATCATAAAACTGGTAAAATGGTTGTACTCCTCCTCCGTCCTGGCTTCCGGTAACCGGCTTAATGATGCTCTGGGTTGGGGAAATACCAAGCCGCGATGGCAATAGCCACATAGAGGACTATCAACAAAAAGCCTTCAAGGTAATTGCTCTTTTGGTCCTGCAGGAATCTTCCCACCGTCAAGATGGCAAGGATCAGCATAACCAGGTTGAAGATGTCAAAGTTCAGGTCCATCGTGATGCCCAGGCCCCAAGCGACAATCACCGTCAAGGGCGCGTTGAACAGCGCCGTCTGCAACGTGGCACCGAGCACGGCCGACAGTGCAAAGTTCATCTGGTTGTCCCAGGCTTCGTCGATGGCCGTGAGATGCTCGGCAATCTTCTCCACGAGCGGGACGAGGATCAAACCCATGAAGGCATCGGAGACGTGCGAGTACTCGATGATGTGCTCTATCTGTAACACGAGAGTGATGGCGATAATGGTGACCAATGCGATACCGACGATTAATGCTATGATGCATTCCGTCATGGTCAGCTTGGCCTTTCTGAGGTCCTTGTTGCCGTCGCGGTCGCGGGCTTCGTCGGCTTCGAAAATGGCGTCGTAGATGCCGTGGTGCGTGCGCGCCTGGAAAAAGATGAAGACCAGGTAGGCGACGATGAGGATAATAGAGATGATGCGCGAGATCTGTAGCGTTGTATCTTCGATTTCGTACTCTGTCATGCTTGCTTCTGGAATTCCATGGCTGAAGGCTGTCGGGATGGTAAGAATAACGCCCCTGTTGGAGAAGGACACAAAGATCAGTCTACGGTACGTTGTGGTAGACTGGGCGAGGGGAACATACGCGGTGAGTAAAAGCCCGCTGCCGGCTTCGCTGACGGCATGGCTGAAAGTCTGCTCCTCCCGATGCATGCCGCCGACGAAGAAAACAAACCCCAAGCACAGGACCATGGTTGCTAGGATCGAACCCAGGATTGCAGCTTTGATCACGTAGATCTGGTCCATGGAGAGGAGGACCATGAACATGATAATCTCGACAATGGAACCACAGCTGGAAGCAAGGATTGTGTCAGCTAGGCCTAGATTCAGGAGAGTAATGAAATGCCCGGCTGAATGAGAGAGAGCCAGGTTACGAAGGGACTAACGTGATTTCGGTGAGGACGCCGGAAACGTGAGGGAGCTTGCGGGTGAGCTCCTGGCCAGCAAAGCCGATGAGGTTTGCTGGTGGGATCATGGCAATGTAGGAAAGAATAAATATCAAAGTATGCGAATCCTCCATGGTATCTGGACCTGTTAGACCAGCATTGTCAACCAGTGAAATTGTCACTTACACCGCACAGCCAGCGCAGCGGGGACGACCGGCCAGAACAGGTTGCATAGTAAACTCGCCCTGCTGGTAGAGCGAAACGTGATGCGCAGAAATTGCATCGGATTAAAGCCCCGGCGACCACTTTCTCCCGTTGACTTGACTTGAATGCCGGTTGACGATATAAAGGGCTGGTCGTTGTTCTGGTGCCTCTTGTACTCGCCGTAGGTGTTTGGCGCCGGTAGCGTACCGTTGGCCTGGCGGATGGGCTGCGCGGCGGGGGACGGTTGACGAGGGGAGGTAGTTGCAGCATGGCCCCGATAGTATGCGTCGCCGTCCCGGTATGGCGACGAGCGGGAGTGCCGACGGCGGTCTCTGCGGTCCCGTCGATCCATGGTGAACGCCAAGGGTACTGCGGAATAAGATAATGGTCTCGACGAATAATTGAGGAGAGCCAAGCAGATGCTCAACCAAAACCAAGGAAGAAAACCAATTATCTACAGAGGATTTGTTAAAGCTCGTTCTGAAGGCGAGTGCCACGGTCGCAGATCGAAGATGTGAGACACCGTGACGTGAGTCTGGATCGCTGTCGGTTAACGGCAATGCGCGTGACGACGGGTTCCTGTGAGCGGTCCAAGAAGTGAATCAACGCTGAAAGATTTCGCCCTGATTTCTGCAGCAAACACCAAACGGTCACCTAGAGCTGATGTAGAACACCTTGGACGAGATTGTGCCGTACACCGTCAACAAACAACGAGGTGTTGGATCAACTTCGACCCTTGCGTGACCTTGATCTCAGCTGCGAGCATGACATGGGAACAAGCCTCAAGCCAAGAGTTTGGGCGGGAAGGCCTCCGTCTTTTGTTTGCCAGTCTGGGGGATTCATCTGGTCCAGATTCCTGCTTGGCAGGGGTTCAGCGTGCAGGGGGTTGTGCGGAACCAACAAAGCACAGCAAAAAAAACAAGGTGCACCCTGGCAAGGAAAAGGTCGTCATCGTGCAGGACGGGATGCACGATAGACGATACCAAGTGAACCAATCAACCCGTATTCTCGTCTAACACCTCATGCTGAAATCCACATGCTATCTGGCGTCCGTCAGTGATCAGGCTTCAATGAAACTGACAGGCAATGAATAGCAAGGAAGCACGTTTCCAGGGATGTGGGTTATATAGCATTCAGCGTTGGCACCCAGAGGTGACGCCATGACATCTGCGTACGGCGTTCGTGCACGCTGGACTGGGCTAGACTTACCAGCTCAACTAGGTAGCCCACTTGTCAAACCCGCCCATTAGCGCCTCATCCTCGATCCTCTCCGTCTTGATGTGTATCTGGTCCTGAGCATACCGAATCTTGCCCCTCTGCGGCACCGGCTGCGCAGCCACCACCGTCTCGATGCCCGCCGGCGAGAAATCCTCGGGCCCCATCGGCAGTTCCTCAAGGTCAATCTCCAGGTTCAGCATGCTTCGGAGCACCACCCGGCAACCAGCTTTGCTCATCACCTCGTTGGCATGCTTGCACAGCTCCGACGCGACACACTCGATGCAGCCGCGCTGGCACATGCAGCTCTCGACGCGCTGCAGGGCATTGTGCAGCAGGTGCTCGATATGGTCAAACGCCTTGGTGGTGATTCCTGATCCGCCAGCTCCTCCCTTGGCGTCGTAGAATGTCAGGCGGGCGGGCCGCTTCCTCTCCGTTTCCTTCTTCGCAAACTCCTTCATAGCAATCTTGCATTCGGTTCGCACATCCTCTGGCCTACTGATGACGAAGGTGGGCAACAAGCTCATTATGGCATGCTCAGCCGCATGAATGGCCGCTGCTATGTGAAGCCGTCGCTCCTGCAGGATCTCCAGCGCTCTCTTGGGTAAATCTAGCCACATGCCCTTGCTGTGCCGAACGACGGGCGGGTTGTCGACGTGAACCGCGTCCAGCACACGTCCCTTCCTGTCCACCTTGAAGAAACCAAAGACAACCTGGGTTATCCGGATCGTGCCGTAGTACGCTTGGGATTGAGTGCCCGAAATCTTACGAATCGCCTCCGTCTCTGTCGGGTCAATGTCGGTGAAGTCACGCTGAGTCGTCGTCCAGTCTACTTTGACCTTTTCCACCTTGGCCATCCGCTTCTCGGGCAGGAAGTCTCTTACCAGGTACGATATGCCCTGGTGGAGAAAGATGGCACCGTCATATATTGTGTAGGTCGCCCTAGATGCCTCGAGCTCCTCGAGAACCACGTTTCTCCCTTGGGTTATATCCACAATGGCGAAATGCTCATCTTCTGTGTCGCGTATTGCGACAAATTTTGAGGGAACAGGTCGGAAACGGTCATGACAGTGGTAATAACCCATATCATCTTTGAGTAGCCTATCGTGACATATCGCCGCCAGGTCACTGCCGAAGTATTGGCTGTCATGCTTTGGCCGGATGGGCATCTCGTAAGCGGCGCATTGAATGTGCCCTTCCCGAACGAGCATGTTTTCAAGATCTACTTGAAGTTCGCAATTGGGCTTCGAGAAGAGCTCGTCGGGATTCTGCATGTAGTGTTGGTCGGTCGCGAAGCAGTCGCCGACCAGTATCGATAACGAGTCCTTGTTCCGTCGTCCGGCACGGCCGCTCTGCTGCCGCAAGTTTGCGATGGTGTAGGGGAAGCCCCAGCTCATCACACAGTCCAGCGTACCGATGTCAATGCCGAGCTCCAAAGCCGTCGTAGAGACGATCCCTAGGAGCTTCCCCTCAAACATGTCAGCTTCTATGCGCCGACGGTCCGCTGCAGTGTACCCTCCCCGATATCCCATAACGAGGTTCACGCAATCCGGCCTCTCCATGGCCTCAAGTTCCTTCCTAATGGCGTTCACCAAGAGCTCACATTGAGCACGAACCCTGCAGAAGGCAATGATCCTTACGCCGCGTAGCATGAGCGCACAGAAGAGCCTGGCACACTCAAATTTGGCATTTCCACGACCACTAGCTGGGTCGCCAGGGTCCTTGAATGGGGTGTTCCAACAAAGAAACTCCTTGCGGCCAGAAGGCGAACCATCATAGTCGATGAGTCGCACATTGTCGATGCCGAAAATCGTTTTGAAATGCTCCTGAGGGTTGGCCACTGTTGCAGAGCAGGAGACGAATTGGACGCGGCGATTACCGACAGCGGCGCAGACCCTTCTTAACCTTCTCATGACGAAGGCCACGTGCGAACCCATTTGGCCATTGTAGTAGTGCAGCTCGTCCACAACAACGTACTTTAGGTATTTCAAAAAATGTCTCCATTTTTCCTCTTGGGGCAAGATTGTGATGTGCAACATATCAGGGTTGGTGAATATGATTCTCGCATCCTCCCGAATCGTGTTTCGTTCGCTCATAGGAGTATCGCCGTCGAATGTCTCCACCATCGTGTCCTCGAGTCCAGGCATATAAGCCATCATCTCTTTCAACGATCGCTTTTGATCTTGCGCCAGGGCTTTGGTTGGAAAGATGTACATAGCTCTCGAATTATAGTCCTTCTCTAGGGCATACAAGACAGGGAGCTGGTAGATGAGTGATTTTCCGGAACTTGTCGACGTGGACACCACGACATTCATACCGTCGTGCAGACTATTGAGGGCTTCTGCCTGATGCGCGTAGAATTGAGTTATACCCTTGGTGTTGTATAGGGCATTTACCAAGTTCTGGCTCAACAAGAAGTTCAAGTCCCCATATATTGGCTCCTGCGCCTCGAAGACTCGATGCCCGTCAGGCACCACCTGTCCGGTATACCAGGGGCTTTCCTTGAGTTCTTGAACAATCTCTGATATCGGTTTCCGCTCCTTGGGGATTGTTTCAGGAATCGTACTGGGCGGTAACATTTCATCCTCATTCTTCTCCGAAGGCTGGGGGATAAACGCCTTTGCTTTGTCTTTGAGAGTTTGTTCTGGGTTGATGTTATTCTCAGCGCATTGGTTGAGGAATATATTGATGGCATTGGAGAACCTCTGATTGCGTCTTTCAATCAGCTGCGTCATTTGCTTCTGGCTGAATATAGGCATCTTCAGATCTTCGTCCCTTAGTTTCCGAGTTGGCCGCGTTGCCTCGCCGGTCTTCTTGTCTTTCACCTGCCGCTTCAAGTCCCCGTCGATGAATTCAAAGTAAAGCACTTCTTTCCCACTGCTGAAGCTCTCAAGCTGGCCGATTCCCTGGTTGCCTGTGAGGCCTCCCACAGACGCATCATGCATGGGGGCTTGCGACCGCAGAGACGTAGAGTTCTTGAAAGTGTCATCTCTTTCTTGGGCCTTGGCATCGAGCTGAAGCATGAGCTCGTCGACATACGCAAATCTAATGCCCTCAGGTCGCAGGGCGGTGACGGCTGCCACCTCCTCAAAGGACAGCGATCTCTTGATGTGAGTCTCGACTGTTGGTTTTATTGTGTCGAACGTGGTGATGAGATACTTTCGAGTAGAGCAAAATGTGAAGACGAGATTCAGAGCTCTGTGAGTCTTATCCAGCGATTTGAACCACTCAGGCCAGTCAACGAGACAAGTCACATTGCTGCTGAGTTCCGTCTTCAACTTCGGTTTCGGCTTAGCTCGACCAGCGGCTCGACGCTTGCCTTTGGTCTCCACTGGAGAACATTCAGGCGTACTCTCTATTGACCTGTCTGCGGTAGCAGGCGTCGGACGCTTCCTTTTACCAGGCACATTTTGGTCAGAAGCTGCCGCATCCGGGTTTCCGTCATCCTGGTATTCGGACATGTTGCACAAAGAGAAATAAAGCAACCTTCATTTCAGCAGAGTCAAATGTATCAGAAGAAAAGGACACCAGTTTGCCACTAATGGCAATGTGGTTATATTGATAAGCAGTCAAGTCCGAGTCTTATTCACGTGGTGACGCCATCACTTCAACACGAAATGGGCGCCAGATCACGTGCAGCAAATACCACCCTCCAACGCCGCAACCCTCCTTCGAATGTGCAAAGAATTCAAACAAAAAGGGTTACTTGGAACATCAATTGATGATCTATCTGCATGTCGGAAGTAATCATGTATTTTCAACGACGGAAGTGGTTATTCGGCCCATCTTTCGCCGGTGCTCATCGTAAGAAATTCGTCATACTATGTTCCCGTAATGTACGTCTAGCAGTCATGAATACATTACTGTCCAGTGCGTGATTCCTCATCTCTATAGTCACCTGCATCCTCGATATCTTAAGGATCGGCTCGATGGCGTGGCCGTATGTAACATACTTGATTTAAGGTTTGTCTTGGTCTCCAGACACGCCTCTTATTGATTGCTTTGTAGTTCGTTTTGGACAAAGCGAATCTCATTCATGAAAGCCTTTGCATTGGCAGCACTCATCTAGAACATGTCAGCACGGTTTGTTCAAGTAAGAAAAAAGGCTGTAAGGTCAAGTACCCTCATTGTTATGCTGACCGGCTTGGCATCGGTACCCTCAAAGGCAGTGAAGAGAATGCCCACCGACTTGAGCGATGCTTTTTCCGTGAATTTCATGGCTGGAAGAATCGCCGTGTTGAGGATAACGCGATGGGTTTGATCCTGGCGCATGAGCAAGCGCACGACCTTGGGGTGTGTGTCTTGGTCTTCTGTCGCGGCCGACAACCCCGAAGCGTCAAAGGAACCGGGTACCGGCGTATCCGAGGAGTCAAATTCGACACACGCCGACGGTACATTGATCTTCAGCATGCCAGCTCCACGTTCTTTCCAGCCGGCTTCCTTATCAAGGTGGAACATCTTGGCTCTAACAGACAGAATGGTGGATTCCCCTGCTTCGCCGTCATTGACCTCAACTTTGGGGGCGGTTAGCATACGTGCGGCAATAATTGACAGGCATGTAATCGGGACCTACTCTTCTGTAGCTTGTATCGTTTCTTCTCCTCGGATTCCTTCTCAGGGGATGCGAGTCGCTCAGTCTCGTCTGGTTGGGACTCGTCCTCGTCGTCTTCCTCCTCATCATCGTCTTCGGCATCACTCTCTGGAGCGCCAAAGGGTCTGGCAGGCTTGGTGTTCTGAAGTGGCTTCACCCCTGGTGCTGCGAACGACCCCAACGGCTTCGCGCCGCCGAACGCCGAACCGAATGTGCTTCCGCCAAATGAGCTTCCACCAAAGGCGCTCCCGAATCCATTTGCGCCTGACGAAACGCCGGAGAATGGCGACTTGGCACCAGTATCGCCGAATGTCATTTTCGGAGGTGCGGGTGCCGTTTGAGAAGTAGCGGCGGGCGTCGGTGAGGCGAAGGAGGAGAGTGGAGGAGTGCCAGAAATACCAAAGGCGCCTCCCTTATCGGCGCCAAACGTGGCAAAGGGCGAATTACCTGTGGCCAGCCTTCCAAAGCCGGACGCAGCGAAGGCACTGGCCGATGCTGATGTTGGTGCGGCTGCCTTTGTTGGAGAAAGGGCCGGCTTCTCTGCTTCGGGTTGTGATAGTTTCTATGCAATGTCAGGATGCGGCTCGCCTTGTGTCGCGACAAGGTCTGGGCTAAACGGACAGATGATTCTTCACTTATCTCCTGATCACGATGCCTCTTCTTTTCTGGCTCTGTCCGCGTAGTCCTGTCCTTGCTGGAATCGGTGGATGCGACACTGTTCGCATCATTCTCCTCGACTTCTTTGTCCCCATCTAGCTGATCATGGGCGCGCTTCTTCTTAGGAGAAGCCACCTTCTCCTTGAGGTCGTCGTCGTCGCCTTCCCCATCTTCTCGCACATTGTCGGAGGGGGTGTCTGGCCGCAGAACCTTATCGTCGACTGATGATGCGGGTTCCGTGGAGGGCGGGTCGGAGATGGAGGACTGCTTCAGCTCGCGGCGGGCAGCACGTGTGTCGGCGTCTTCTTTCTCCTGGGGAGACACTGGTTCATTATTCTTAGAGCTTGCGTCGTGTGAATCGTCGGCCATGTCGGCGATGGCGTATCTCTGGATGAAGATATGGAAGATGGCGGGGCAGAGTCGGGGTTCGTCGCAGTAGCCGGATCGACAAATTGTGTTCAACACCTGGGGTAAGATTAGGTTCGGCAGCCCAGGCGGTTAAGTCAAGCGCGTAGAGGCGGTGCGCAGAGACTCGCGGGGTTTATCAGTCTTCCGGGGCGTATCGGAGGATTGGAGTCCAAGCTTGGGTGAACAATGAGAGTCTCGAGGTGGAAATGGTCGTTGGCTATGCACCCGTGAGCCTCGTACAACCAAACCGAGGGTGTCGTCCAATCAAGGTGCTTAAGAAGTTCGAGGATGAAATTCAAGCCTTCACCGCCCGCACTACTGGAGAGGAGGGGCATCAGAGCCGCTAATTATCACCCAATGACGACGGGACGAACAGCCGCTGCCGCTGGGCCTGGTCTAGGCTGTACGGCAGCCCCATGGCAAAGAGCCAAACGCTGTCGACCAGTGCGAATGGCTTCATTGCAGTGATTGGGAATTTATTTAAATCAACTAGTTTCTCACAAGTTCCATAGACGCATCATGGTTGCCTTTATATACCTCATGATAGTATGTATAAATGCCCTACCCCCAAAAACGGGCGATCACCATCTCACGACTGCCCATGTAAGATCGAGGCCTGGTAATGCGCATCGCATCATCCGTACCTCCACCTCAGAACGCGTTTCAATACGGGCCGTAAACATAGAAGACTTAGGTCCCTTGACCAACGGAATAGTCGCTCCCATACCATACAAAGCTGCGCTTGCGATAAGACGGTAAATAGAGCTACATGATAAATTCCTAATCATACAACCGCCAACCACAAATAACTTCCAGCGATCTTCAGTCTTTGCCACTTCCCAGGTCCCCTTACTAGAAATGTAGATTGCAACAACATTAGATAAAGCAAGCCATTGTGTCTCAAGGGCAATCACTTCATGCGCCTGCCTCTTAGCTGATGAAGCACAAGCACCCAAGTCCAAGGTAAAAAACAAAGAGAGGGAAGACGGCGAGGGCAACTCGGTTCTTCACAACACCGCTTCCGCCAAGGATGCTTACACCAGCAGCCAAAGACCATGCGATGAGTACGACGTAGACGGGGATTCGAGCGATCCAGTGCAGCCTCAGGGCGGACATGAGCGCCGCAATGACCAATGGGAAGAGGGTGTAGCCAATGATGCAAATGCTCTGCGCGAAGGACCTACAGCACAAGTCAGTGTTAGAATGGGAGCAGATGGTGGTGCGCTGGGCACAGAGAACCTACACGTTACCGCCCAGCAACCGGATCTGCAGGGTCACGACAGCCTCGCCCAGCCAAATCATGGCAAAGACACCGCTGAACACAGCATCCTTCTGATCGGCACGCGCAGTGAAACTCAGCAGCAGACTCAGCAGCAAGCAGAAAATAAGCGGACCCCAAAGGTCCCAGTCCCGCAGTCCAGGAGGGAGGTTGCTCTGAAGCAATGCCTCGGCGTCCACCACGCGGCTGGCCAATCCTGTAAGCTCTTCCCTCGTGCCAGACAATCCAGCGCCGCGGATGCTCGAGTATGCGCCCCGAATACCCCCCTCGGCATCGAACATGGTGCCGCCTAGCAGATACTTCGGGTACAGGACTTCGCGCAGCTTGGCCCAAACCGCCAGCAAGTCGCGGCGCACCGTCTCCCAGACCGATTCGTCAATGGTGTTTTGCGGAGCCCTCCGGTCCTCACCGGGGATTTGGGAGGTTAGGTAGCCTTCGTTCAGAGGTCTCGATGATGAGCCGGAGGATATATTGCCAGACAAGGGCTGTCGAGAGGATTGGGTCGCAAGAGGGTCGTCGAAATCGTTGAGGTCAGCTAGCTCTGCGTGTCAGTTGTAGCATTACCAGTAGATAAGACTGTCGCCCTACCATCATCCGGATCAATAAGGTCGTCATCATCTAGGATAGGTTCGGCATAATTGCCCCTGGCGCTCGAAGCAGACATATTGGCTCCGTGTCGTCTTGGTCAAGTGCTGGGTAGTCAGGAGCTCTTCGCAACTCCAGTGGCTTGTCGCTGGCTGTAAGCTTCGACTATATCAACCTCGAAGCCGGCGGACTCAAACACACGTCGTTGACGGGATGGTGCCAGTTGACGAGACACGATGTGACCGGTTTGCCGTCTTCTTCGTGCTCCAGCTGTTCGTATAGACTGACGTACAAATCCAATAGCCAACTTCCACGGTTGCCTTTATGAGGGAGCCCTTGCGACGACTAAGGACGTGGTCCAAGCTCCCTTCCCAAGTACGATTACATAATGCACGTTTGTTCACTCGCACGTGCTTGCGAGGTGCACCATACCTGTAGTGCCTCTTAGGCTTGATCCCCAATGAATCGTTTCCCCAGACTTGAATAAGTAGGTAGCTCACGATGTCCAAGTCCCCAAGTAGTATCCTGATAAGTAGCAAAGTACTACACGAGCGGCTACAAGAAGCTATTCACAGGCTTTTTGTTGTCAATTTGGCCCCCCATGACTCAGTCCTTCGCCTCCATAATGGCACGAATCGTTCTAGCAGCGCCACGAAAGTCCGTCCTAGGCAGAAACGATTGCACAAATGGCATATCAGGGTCAATACAGAAGCAAAGACAGCGCCAGTAAACCGCCCGAATCAGCAGTTGCAGCCGTACGTCATCGGTGCCGAAGGCTTCCACCAGGTCCCGGCCCCGCGCGTGCCAGATCAACCCATCGGCAACGACGATGGCATCGGCATAAAGAGCCGGCCTCCAGTACAAGGACAGATCTATTATCCTTGGCGGGGTACCCGGACTATCGTCGAATAGCACGTTGCCAGTCAGATCGCCGTGGATAAGTTGAAAAGGCACGTCTTGGGGTAACGGGCGCTTGAGTACTCGTAAATCTTGCAAGGCCGGGCCAATGGTACCTAAAACCTCTTCATTGACCTTCGTAGCATCATTCAGGCTCTTCTCGCCCCAAGTAACTCTGTCTGCCTCGTGAAATCGATCTACCACTCTGTCCAGGAACCCCGGTCTTGCAGGTCCAAGCAGTGCCACGTCCTGGTGAAATGCACGGCTAACATCCAAAATGGCATTAAAGCGCACGTCGAGTCCAGCTTGGCCCGAAACATATGACCACGCAGTCCAACCCTGGTGCACAAAGGATGACGGCCTATGAATGTCTCTTATTGGCTGAGGAAGACAATAGGAGGACCCGGAGCTGTCTGGCGCCAGAGCCACTACGAGCTCGGCAATCCACTGCGACTCTTCTTCGTCGTCGGCTGGCTTCAGGACCAGGTCATCTGCTCTGAAGCAGAGGTTGCGTCCTCCAGAGAGGGGTTGCGGCGGCACTTTGACTCCAAAAGCTTCGAGGACGCTGGAAGGAATTGAAGTCATGTTTGAAGGAGGCTTCTAGCAATTCCGCCTTGAGGTATGCGCTGTATTCGACGGCGCTATGCTGTGAGTTTGCATAAGGTGAACCATACGAGACGCCGTTCAGTTGCAAATTGGCAGGATCGCTGTCATAAATTCATACGTGGACACGGTTGCGTGTTATTCTGTGTTATTCGGAGATATGTCAAGGCGCGCCCTTCTAAGTACATACCACTTCAGCCGACTTGGCACGATGTGATACGTCCTCTCAAAGGCAATGAGGAAAACGGTCCGATACTACCTACGGTTATGCTATCATTAAATCATTTGGCTGAAGCAAAGCTACGTCCGTAATTGATGTAATTGCCATCTACTTCGCCAACGTATAGCAAAGTAGGAGATAAAGCCAGGGATTTTGGAGGGGTAAAAGTGCTTGAATATCATCATGCAGCCTGCACTGCAGCGCACCTAGAAATGAACAGTTCAATGCTAGTCTTGATAGAAGTTGATCTCGTTTACAGCACGATTTGTGCGGCTGCAAGGTGCTAGGTCAATAGAGCCGAATCGATGCCAAGAATATAAATCGTAGTTTCTTCTTAACGTAATTGAAGATAATACGAATAACCGATGGCTAGACTCCCCGAATAAGCATGCGGCCGATTATTTTGCCAAGATACTTGATTGTGATTCAGAAGTGATGTGTGGCAGGGTCGGCATTGCTCGAAACCCAATGCGCTAAGAGCGTAATTTCCGATGAGCCAGGCGTCAGTGAAAGAACGCGTAGCTGTCCTTCGTTTACGAAATGAGGTATATCAATATTCTGGGCAGCTTTTGCAGCGTAGCATTGCAAGCACAGGGGTATGTGGAATACGTTACTGTGTTATCATTAGATCATCGACATCATGAAGTCTTGCCTGGTGTATCCAACCTTCCACATCAATAAGCTGGCCCTTCACCATATCATTGCAACATCCCGGGGTCCAAGATAAAAAAAAAAAACAAAGACTCCTTCAGGATCGCTGCTCTTGAATAATTGTGCAGCGGGATCATCAAATGTATTTTCGACTGGAGCAATACTTGAGGTGATTATGCTACCTCCTTACTAGACTCGTGGTTCTGGTTGATCACAGAATTCTGGGTGATCAGCCTGATGATATTGAAAAACCAAATCACCACCGAGTCGGACCTGAGGAGGCGGCATGCCTTGATAGCCTTGCATTTCTGGGTGGGGCGACGGTATGAATGGGTGGGTGGCAGGCTGTTGTTGTGGAAGAGGCCATGACTGTTGGTATGATCTGGGGGTGTAGCCGCTATGAGTGCCGTACGCTTGATGGTTACCATCCACAGGTCTTGCGTAATTCGTTTCATGCTGGCGATTTCGGCTGTTGATTGAAATACCGTCTTGTCCAAATGCCGCCCAGCGTTGTGCGGCTTGGTTCTCGGGTCCATGGTACTGCGTATGTCCTCCCTGAGGATCCCAGATGGGCAATCCTGAAAATGGCTGAGCCTCGCCGGCAGGATGGCCATTGCTGTACGAGGCTATGTTTCCGTTGATGCCTGTCAAAGCCCATGCAAAAACAGCTATCTCCCGAATAGACCCCATGAGCATATCTGCAGGTTGTGTATCCGATGATCGGCTTTCGTTTCGAAAAGGTTCAGTGTACTGTGCGTGGGAGTGTTGCGAGGCGGAATATGGACTTTGAGAGTATTCCGGATATATCGGTCTTTGGGCCCATGGCGCAGCGAAAAGTCCTCTACTGGTTGTGTGTGAGGCAGGACGGTTTTGAACGGGTTGAGGGAGCTCTCTGGCTTTGCGGAGAACAACAACTAATCCATCCGAGGTGCACGAAACCACAGCTTCAAGCTCGACAGGAGGCAAGGGAAATGTACGGCGGCGAGTTCCGTTTGCCGGGCGACTGGGTTCTCCGCGGGAGCGGCTAGAACTTGTATTCATACTTGAGTTGCTCCTGGCATTCGGGTTACTCGAACCTGAGGAATATGGGGGATAATTCTGAGAGGGCCCATCAGCTAAGCCACCAGAATGCTCATCTTCTTCCACCTTGACCACGGGATCCTGCGGAATTTCTGTGTCAAGCTCCATGTCGTCGGCAAGTGGCACACCACCACTGTCGGAATCGCTTAGTCTTGAATCTCGCTGATCATCGTCGGAAGAGTTGGTCCCGTCCATACCATCGAGGTGGGGAGCGTCGACATTCCCATTTTGCAAGTCTTGCTCGCTACGAGGGTCCCTGAACCAGAACCGCAGGTAGGCAATCGAATCATTCGCCTTGGCGCTCTCTAAACAATGAACCGCATCACGAAGACAACTCTCCTGGATGCAATCGTAGAAGCTCTTGTCTTGCAGGTCTTCTGAAGATAGGCCTAGGATGGAAGCAACGGCGTTCGTGGAGAACATGATACACAGCGATCGAGTGAATCGGTTAAGAATGAGAGCCGCACGGGGTTCGCGGTGAAGTGGAGGCATCTCAAATTTCGGAGAAAGATGCTCCAGCATGTGGTATCTCGGGTCTCGTGGACGAGACGAGAACAATCGACGAATTTGAGGGGCCTCAATAGCCCGTCCTAATGGCGGATGTTAGCCCATTGCCCCGTTAGACTTCCCTTGCCGTTTCAAGGGCGTAGGATATGGTTGGAATTGGACCAGCACAGCGTACTTTCACTCTTTTCGCCATGACGATAAATGCTAGTGCTTGCAACCAACACATCGTGGACAACGGTGAAACAGCATTCGCAGCTGATCCAGCGGCCGTCACGAGACCTGATACGGGCATAGTTCAAGACGGCTGCTTTGTCGAGGAGGATGCCGCGCGAGTGGATGAAGCGGGCGAATGGAACCTCTTGGGGGTGGAAAAAGTCAAAGCATGATTTATTCTGGACCTCCTCGGGTTGGTAACCGAGGATCTCGGTGATGGATTCAGACGCAAAGAGAATGTTACCATCAGGCGTCAGGTCTATCAAGAAATATCAGTCATTCCAAGTTCGATCGATGCTTTGATAAATGCCACGTCGCAGGCTGACTCACTATGAATGGTCATAAACGTGTGCTCCATTTGGAGAGGTCTTTTCAGTACACTCCTTTTCCCCAAACAACAGGTTGAATGAGTTAGGCAAATACCAGCGGTCAACCCTCGGTTTGAGGCAACTTCTTGGTCGGCTATGAAGCGGCTGTGTAAGTGAAGGACTTGGGGGGAGCAGAGAAAGTGAGCAAAGTCCAGGAGGCTAGTTGGGCCTAAGGTGCTCGAGATGGGAGAATAAGCATTCAACTAGCGATATGGGAAATGTATAAGAAAGGCCTAGATGTGTGTCTAGCCTGGTACTATTCACCGAACGGCCGAGAAGAATGGCCAATAAGGTCAGGGAAGTCGATGCAACACGGCGGGGGCTCAATTGGAAGAGCCGGGAAGATTGTGTCCGTTGTCGTTGAATTGATACGAGATGCTCAAAAGCAAAGCTCAAACGAGGTAGATGGGTAGTAATCCGACACAGCAAGACCCTAAAAGGTAGCTTGAACGTCGTGGATTTCAAGACATGAAATAAAATGAAGAAAGCCTCGTAACTGTTAGCGGCCAGACCGGAGGCGAATACAGAATCCAGTACTTCTTGGCAACACCTACTGGCAGGCGTCAAACGATAATGATATCGACACAACGTCTACCGCTGCAGGTTATACCGTCATAAGGTGCATGTGTGTGAAGGAGTAAGTAAAAGAAAAAACACTTGGGAACCGGTCAAGCCGTAGCTTTTTCAGGCAGGCCATAGGCGGGGAGAAAGATACTAGGATGAGGTGTGCGAAAGTGAAGGAGGAAACGTCGTCCTAATAATGCTCGTTTGGTGTCATGCGGTGGAGCAGCCATCCATCCCCCCTTCAGGAACTGTGCTGTCACAAAGTCTGCAGGCAAACCGCAAAGCGGACGAGGCGTATGCACGGGGTCGGGGATTGATAATATTGGTTGTGAGAGTGGGAAAAGGTCAAGGTGGTGATTGGGATTGCGCAGTGGACAGGGAGGTTGCAGATCCCGACTTGGAGGCAGGTGCTTAGAGCAATAATAATAAGCAACTTCTCTCAAAGTACCTCCCTACAGGGACGGGCATGGCGATGGTGGTTGGTGGTACTGGTACCTCATGCCTTCCGCCAGAACTCTGTAGGCCTAGAACCAGAACTAGAACCGTACTTGTGCGCCGGCGGTACTTGCGACGAATAACGTCATGATGTACGCATGCACGGCTATGTTGCTTGCGCCGAGGCTACTACAATGATGAGGCAGTTTCTGAAGTAACTGCTGTTTCCTCTCCTTTGAATTACGCGAACAAAATGAAATAAAAATTGGAATTGGAATTGAAATTGAGTGAAGAGAAGCGTATAACCCTACCACCCCCAATGCTGCGCTTTGCCTTGTTCTTGTAGAGTGATTAGCCAGTGCATGTCGGTTCGAACTCACCAGTTGGAAATGCAAAGTGCTTCGAAGGAGGTGGGTGGGCTCTCGTCGCCTTCACCTTCACCTTCATGACCCAGAAAAACCAAGCGCCTCCCAACTTTCTCTAGGCAATCAGAGCCGCGCCAGAGACATCCAGTGGAATAACCATTGTACAGTAGGGGGTGACTTACAGCCACTAAGGTTAGTAACATGTCAGCGTACATCGGAGAAGAAACGAGAGTGGTTTGCATCGCCGCCGCCGTGCCACCGTCGGACACAGGCACTTGTGCCAAGTGCATCGATCGGATGTTGAGTAATACGTAAATAGATGTGCCAAACATGCAACAGCCGGTTGTCTAATCGGGATATCTCGACGGTGCCAGTCCCAACCGCCGTGTTTTAGGGATGCTAGTGACCGAAGAACGAGTAGAGCGGATTCACCATGGATTCTTCTGGCCGCCGGAAGTCTCACCTTCAGACTTTTAACCTTTTAGGAATGGGTTATTTACAGGGATTTCCCAACGCGCACTTGCGTGGTCCGAGATTGTCCTGCTCTTCAAAGCTTGGCACTTGCTGGGCGCAGTACCAGCAAGCATTGCCGAAGCTGGGGCGATGTTGAGACTTTCTTTGTCCTTTACGTGCGGTGGTCGTCATTTGGAAATATCGTGCATGATCCCATCGCGTGCCCAGGTGGGGGTCAACCAGGTGCTCCATCTTGCTGTGAGCCATGAGTCGAAAACATAAGGCCCGTCGAAGGCCTAGAAATATCCACTCTCGCCGAGATCCTGCTTTGATTTAAAGGGGTGATTTCCGTAGTTCGCGGCCGCCGGTGCCTAGTAGTGTTGCGGATCCCGGACTGTTGGTAAGTGCGCTTTCCGCACCTCTCATGGTAACATATTCGGTCTCGCAGTGTGTTGTACAATGAGTGTATGGCAGCGTCCGTCGAGATTACCCCATGGTAGCTCAAAGCAAATATACCTAGGTAGGTAGCATAACAGCCAATGTCTGCACCAGGTCCGTCTATGAAGGCATATCCCCACGTGCGTTGTACTGTGGGAATCTGATTCCTCCAATGGACATTTGGGAGGCTGCCTTCGGGATGAAACCTGATCCGGGCGCCACCAATTTGTCGGCGACGAACGCAGACCAATGCCGAGCTGTGTAGGCTGAGGGAGAGCTCCCCGCAACTCGCCTAAATGAGCCACAGCAGCGAATATTGGACAAGAGGGCTGGCTCGAAGGGGGAACACGGGAAAGTGACGCCAAACGCCAGCCAGGACGAAGACCGAAAGCCGGTGGTCGGGTAGGTGTGGTACTGTAGCATCTGGGGTCCACAGCTTGGGGCGTGTGGTTGCGCGTTGTGTAACATGAAAGGGCCCACAGACTCTTCAAGGGTATTTCCTTCAAGTTTGTCTAATGGGGCCATGGGTGAGTCAAGAGGAAAGTATCATGTCACAGCATGGCTGGGAGCAGGCTGTGCGCTTCGGCGCTGGCGAACCTGGCCCCGATATGGGATATCGAGTCGTTGTACAGTGACACCCACATGTATCTAGAAGGTGCTGGGTAACGTCCGACTACCTATTATAAAAAGAGCCTGTATGCCCCTACGCAGAATCAAGCAGGGGTAGAGTTCCAACTCCAATCTTTCGAAGTTATATAAGGATACCCGCTAGTAAGGGAAGGTTGCTGCATAACTCACAACCAGAATGGAATGATACGCTGCGACGTATTCGTGTCCGTCGACTAGATTGTAAATGGACCAACAGTTTCCTGCCTGCTACCCGCAGCACCTCCGCCTAATTATGCTCAGTACGGCATAGCCCCACTCACCGCCCCTTCCATCCCCTCCGTAGAAGGAGCTCCCCAGCTTCAGCTGTCCCGTGCTTGTTTGTGCCTGCCTGGAGCCGAATAGAGTGTGAGAGGTAGTTCGTAGGATTCGACGGACTGATGGGCCTAGCCAACCAACCTCCCTCCGTCCAACCTCTATCCACTAATTGTTTGTTGACAAGCCGGGCTCCATCCCGACGGAGACAACTCGATTCTTGCCAAGTAAGACCCCGGTCCCACGTGGCTCGACCATCTTCTTAGCCTGCTCTCAAAACGCGAAATCGAAAAAGTCGAGGCATGAAGGACTCAACTGGCCATGGCCCAGGCTATCGACGAGCTCGCGTTCGAGCTGCCCAGGTTACGCGTCTCCTTTGGCTTTGAGGTACGATATCCATGATCTTCAAGTCCGCATTGCCTTCTCAGCAACTAAAAGCTTTGTTTCCAGAACGATACCAAGTTGTTGGGCAACGATGACAATGTTGCCGGCACGTCTCCTTGACCCTTATTCATCTATCCCCTTCAACTTGCTGCTTACACAACCTGAACCCATTAGAATTCTTCGACGTCAAATTTTGTCCATACCAGCCTTTAGACCAGGATCCTGTTTTTGCTGCCATCAGCAAGAAGCATGTTGGTTTCGCATGTTCCTCACTTCAAGAGTAATCCTTCTAACATCGCATATACAGGTTGTCCTCTGTAAACTGTCGCAGAATGCTGGCGACGCCAATCCGTGCAAGGTCATCAATGTTATACGTGATGATGATGTGAGCTCCCATGTTCTTGCCATTCAGCTCGTTATCGTCGACTGATGCAATATCACCAGGAAGAAGCGTCTGGCTGTTGTTGTACCTGGACCCGGGATCCAATCACGGGCGTCCCGTACATATGCATTGGAGGCGTCGATGCCAAGGTCAAGATATATAATGCTGTGACTGGCGAACTCGCCGAGGTACGCTACCAACTCCTTGTTATGCCAGCTTGTTGTATGTGAACTAAGTCCTTAACCATACAGTGCTTTGTCGGTCACGGAGGCGTGGGTTCCCCTAGGCACTCATTCGACTTCGTTCTTGACAACTGACTCTCCACCCAGGACGTCAACGATCTCGCAACTTCTCCCATAGACCCATCAATCATTGCCTCTGCATCGGACGACACCAGCGTGCGCTTATGGAGCCTGGATCCCAAGCACAAAGCCCAACCTTGCCTTTGCATATTGGCTGGGGAAGGCCACTCTTGGAATCTGTTGAGTGTGGTAAGACACATCTTGCGATCAGGCGACTTTCAGCTTCTCATAAGTCCATCCAGGCATTTCACGACACAGGCCGTTACCTTCTGTCTTCCGGACATGACCAAATTATCAACTTGGTAGGCATTTTATCCTACTTCGTGAATTGTGTCCTTGAAACTCACGTTGGATGCAGTGGACCATCCCCGATCTCCCAACTGAGCCAGTCACAACACCCCTTCAGGTTCATTATCCGCACTTCTCTACCTCTGCTGTCCACAACGGCATAGTGGACTGGTACTGAACCCTTTCAACCTCAGCCACTGCCTTACGCTAACAGCGCCTTAGTGTGGCCTTTTATGGCGACCATATTCTTTCTCGGGCTTGCCATGATAATATCATTGTGCTATGGAAGATCGAAGGTTTCTCATCAGCAGATCCACCGCCGTCCCAGGCCATCGCACCGACACCGCAAAGCATGACACCAACTAGTTATGACCCTGGTCGGCTGACTCGTTCTGCCTTTGTCCCCGCGATATCACCTCAGTGCCCTGCCCAGTATACCCGCCTGCTCTCGTTCCACACGCCCAATTGTGGCCCTCAGTTCTTCATGCGCTTCAAGCTGCATTTTGTCCCTGGTCAAAATCCGGTTCTTGCGTTCTGCAATGCTGCAGGTAGCATCTTCTTCTGGGACTTGAAGAGGCTGACGACATATCGAGATGTAATGGAGCGTCTTGGCGACCCGAACCGGGACAAAAGCAAGCCGATACGTCTGCCTAGCTGGTTAAAGTCGGTTGTTGCTCGCCAGAAACCTGATACAGCCGGACGTGTGCGGGGTTCTCAAAACGACCGAGACTCGCTATCGACGTTGCGTTTGGGTTCTGTTGACTCGATCAAGGCCAAAGACGACATTAAGGAGTACAGTGCTGACACTCTAGAGGCTTGGGCGAGCAAATACAGCATGGAAGATCCGCATGGGCCATTAAAGGCTCATAAGACTGAGTCTTCGTCGGCCAGCTTCGTCGGTCGACAGGCGGCGTGGAGTCCTGGAGGAGAATGGTGCGTGGTTGTCGGGAGCTCGAACACCACTTTGGTGTTACAGCGTTGGAGCAAGAAAGGAGCCCCTGCACCGGCGCGAGCGGCTACTTGAACCACACATAGTATTAATGTGCTGTAAATTTGCACGCATCGGTATGCATTTCTATATTCTCCTGATGGGCAGCGACGAGCGAAAAGACGCTTCTTGATGGCCTCCCTGGCCTGAAAGAGAGTCGAGAATCAATTGGGCGGCGTCGTCCAGTTCTGCACCATTGTGAATGATTTTCTGTAGAGCATTTCGCGCTGCCTGTTGTTCCGTCTTCCGCCTGCCTTCCGCCTCCAGTGTGTCCGAAATAGAAGCGTTGCTTGGTGGCACCACAAGGTCAGCGACGTAGAGAGCCGCCATCGCACGTAGCCGCAAATAGTCATTGTTCTTCGAGTAGGGCAGCTCCTGCATGAGGCTGTCCATGCGATCTGCAATGTCCCGCATGGTCTCGAGCGCCTGCAGACGGAGACGGTCCTCCTTGGCCCGCAACCTCGCCTGCTGTCTCCCCTCGCCGTCGTCCTCATACCGGTCCGGAAAGTCGTCCTCGTCATCCTCTTCCTGGTCGGACACGTCGTGCGCGTGGAGCCGGTCCAGGGCGAGAACCTGCTCCGCGTGGGTGTTGTAGATCTCGCAGCTCAGCAGCGCAAAGTTGAAGTGCACCGCCGAGACGGCGTGGGGCCGGTGGTAGTCGTACGGGTGCTGCTGGATGAGCGCCTCGTAGTACGCCTTGACTCGGCCCATGTTGGTGGCCGACCCCCACCGCTTGAGCGGTGCTTTGGCTTCGTCGTCGTCGTCGGTTCTCTGCTGCGGCGTTTCGCCGTGCCGCATAAGGATCTCGGCGCCAATCGCCCAGAGACGGTGCTTCCGTACATCAATAGGAATATTGTTGTGCCGCTGCTGGAGAATAAGGCCATACGCCCTTGCCGCCCTCACAATATCACCCCGATCCAGAAACTGATGGATACTCCGCAGCAGAACCCCCACCGTGCCCTGAAGCTCGTGGTACAGCGCATCACTCCTGTGCAGTTTCTTCTTCCTGGTGCTTGCGCTTGACTGCTCCGTTTCCTCACCCTCATCGTCGCTGGTAGGCTCTGCGTCCGATGCGAGCGACTTTTCACTTCTGGAGTAGCCGCGGTGGGGAAAGTTGGGGATCGAGCTGGCCGGGTCCTCGTCGTGGTCGGAGAGGCCGGCGAGCGGCAGCTGCGCGAGTTTGGCGGGCGGGTAGCTGAAGGGGTTGATGGCGGCGCGGGCGGGCTGGGTGTCGGATGTTGAGAGCAGCCTTTTGCGCTTGAGGGAGCTGGATGCGTTGGACGCTAATGGGCTGGACCTGTACATCCTTGGATTATTGGTGTTTTACTTGTGCGTGTTGGTGTTGAACCGCGCGGTTTGGCTGAGCTGCACTCATCATCGCACCTTCAGGTCATGTTAGTGGTGAAATATTTTGTGATATTGCAGGTCAAGCATTTTGTGCCATGAGATCAGTAGCAGCGCCACACATCGCATCTATTAAACCTCAAAAACCCCAACAAAACCAACGAGCACCTCGGAACTAAAAACAGCACATGTACAGAAAATGGCAAAGTGAATCATCACTTATGCATTTATTGATATCCAAGCAACCATGCTCCCACGATGAAGTAGACGTAGCTCGAGCCACCTCAGCCATATAGGGTAATTCATTAGAAACTGATGATAGAAGAGGTGAACGTTTGCATACATGTTGTGGCTCGTCTTTCAACTATTGCAGAGTGTCATCTTGTCACTCATAGCTCCGATCAGTATTTCAATAGGAAACGGTACCATCAAAAGCTTCACTCTATTGTATGCCACTGCCAAAAAGATATACACTGGCAACATCTACTTTACAGACAGGTAACCGTCGGCTTTACATGGCGGATCGCTCAAAGTACGTCCACTGACCCTCGACGGGCTTCTCCTCAAGATCTTCCCATCTATAATAGCTGGTTAGCCGGGGTGCTTTGTACACAAAATCGTCCTGGCACTTACACTTTAGCCTGGATCATTCTCTCGACTAACTCGTGCTCTCCCTCGGCAACCTGGATGACTTCCTCGATGAGGCCCGCGCCAATCTTCTGCTCAAGCTCGTGGATCCTGTGATAAGCGTCAGTGGTGATGATCCATATCCAGGCAGATGTTGCAGCAACGTACTGATCAGCGGTCAGCTGCGGCTCGTCCTCCCACTCCACTTTCTCGTGATCCGTCAAAGGCTTTCGCTCAGCCCAGACAACCTGGTCTTTCCTCTCCTCAGGCGTCCTGATACCCTCCAGCTCAGGGCCTTCATTCCCCTCGCCGTCCCACTCTTCAGATCTGATATCTCCGTCCTCGTGTCTCACGCCCACGACAAAAACCCGGTCGCCGAGCCTGACCGTCCTGGCTTCGCTGCCGTCCACACGTCCGCTGTTGACGCGGAATTGCTCCGGGTTTTTATTGACCAGCTCGCGGGCCTTGCTCGCCCACTCCTTGTAGCCGGGCGGGACGAGCTCCTCGACCAAAGCCATGCGGTGCTTGGTCAGGGCCTCGACGGATTGGCGGTAAAGCGACGTCTCGGGCACCGATTGGAGCTTGTTCAGAGTGCTGCCGTAGAGGTAGAGGAGGGTTGATCGGGGAGTTGCGTGCGTCCACAGACCAGTCAGGCCGGTGGGAGTGCCCGCCTCCAGGTAGCGTGCGAGCACGCGCAATGTCGGCCGCATGCTGGCGAGGTCCAATGGGTTGGGTGTGGAGAGGAAGTGAGGTTGCGGGATGATTGATGTCGAGTCGAAAGTCGACGCAGCTATGCCAATCAGAGCTTCACAATTACCATTGTGCATCACGTGAAAGATCACGTGACCGTGACTCGGCGTCATCAAGGGATCATGCGCGATGCCATGCTGAAATTGTTCATCTGGCCGATTGAATATGTTTGAACCTTGTCAAAGTCTCACCAATGAGCCCATTCAAAGAAAAACTACAGGTACCCATTTCACACTATCTAGCCCGTAGCTTCTCTTCTTCTCGGGCCTGGAAAGCTGCAATGACTTGCCAGACCCACATATTGCTGTTGCATGCACCAAGTACACAAAGCCTTCACAATTAGCAAGTCCTCCTGCATAACCCAGATCCAAGTCTGTAAACCCGTCACAGACATCAGCCCATACGTAATGACCACGGGGTCTTTCAATTAAACCAGGTAACTGATGACCCAGTAAGATGTTTGCTGAAACGACACAGGACGCTCCGCTTAAGCGGCATCCTCCCGGCTCTTCCTGTAGCTGGCCTGAAGCAACTATGAGCTCTATTTGTCCACGGCAAATGTAGAGGCGCGACTTACTTCTTGTTCAGTCTGCAGGCCCTCAACGACCGGTGCGAGCTCGCTAAGGATGTCGTACGCCTTCTTGTGGTACTCCATCTGGGCCGCGATGAGCTCGGCCAAGTTGCGGAGAGGCTCAGGAGTATCCAGAACCTAGATTTGCTGCGTCAGTGCTAGGCTCAACTTCATAGCCAGGCTTCTGATTCTTACATTCTTCATGACGCTGACCGCCTCCTCGGTTTGAGTGACAAACTCGTCCTCTGCCTTTTCAATCTCCTCCTGGGCTTCGGGGCTCAGCTCCGGCTCTTCATGGGGGAGCTGACCACCCTGACCACCGAGCTTGAAGGTGTTTCCCTTGACACGAGCCTTGACAGCATCCAAGTTCAGCCTGGACTTCTCGACATTCTTGCGAGCGCGAGAAGCAAACGCCAAGTTGGTGTTCAGGGTGGTGTTCCAGCCAGCCAGGAAGCGGCTCTGGATTTGGGCATCCTGGCCGAGTCTGGCCTCGCCAACGCGCTCCATGGCCAGCGCGTACTTCTCCAGGGCGGTGGCCAGGGAATCCTCGCCGGCACCGGTGTGGTTCTGATGCAGGAGCTGGCTGCTGGCCAGACTGGCGCGGGCAATGGCATGGTTGAAGGTCTTGGGCTGGGGCTTGGCAGAGGGCGGAGCGACAAGAGCAGCCTGGGCTTCAGCCGGGGATGTAGCGGACGAAAGCAGGGTCACCTTCTCGCTGACGGTTCGGCCGAGGTCTTGGAAGCTCTCCCGGATGTTAGGGGGGTAATCGTATGGCTCGTTCGAGTATTGTGTGCTGTGAGAGATTGTTGTCAGTGTGATTGAGCGTGGTTCTGTGAGATAGAAGACCCACGTGACGGAGAGCATCTTCTGGTGAGCCTGCTTCAGAGCATCGACCTTCTTCTCGAGGTCGATGTAGTCAGGAGGGAGCTGGGTCTGTAGGCCACGAGAGATTAGCCATCCGTTTCGCTACCCGCATCGCGAGCTCAGGAATGATACCTTGTCATCGGCCTGGCCAAGCTGCTCCTTGGTGAACTGGAAGGTCCTCGACGCGAACGGCGTGATCTGAGCGCCGAAATCACTACACAGCAAGTACTCCTTATCAGCGCTGCGAAAGCATGTGAAGAACGTTGGCGTTGCGCTTGAACGTACGATAGATTCTTGCCAAAGTTCTGGAAGTTCATGGTGGCGGTGTTTGGCGATTGCGGTAAGGTAAAACACGATTGATGACGTCGACAAGGTTGATTGTGCACTCTCTGAAAATGGGGTTCTGGATGAAGGAAGCTGCGAAATGGTGTTTATTAGGTAGCAGGTCACGCAGCTCCAACCGTTTCCGTTCATCAGATTTATGGAGACGTTTGTCACAAGCGAAATGCCCGCCAAGCCTCAGGGGCACGCTGCGAATGCGCTCCTGCAGATGACCCAGCAGGCTAAGACCTGTTTGAGCTACTGGCCGGATCCACGTGACATGCCTCCCTACCTATAAAGCATCATTTGAATAAGACGTGGCTGGTTGAAGGCATGCTGTTGCAGCGTTCCTTTGCAACAGCATCGTTTGGGTTTCATTTGTCTACATGTTGATTCTATCGAAATGATGCAATATTGGCTTTAGAAGTGTATAAATAACAAGCATTGCTGCAGCAAACGCAGGGCGTCTTTCGACTAGACAGCAATGACTCTGCAATTCTGCTTTATCCATGCATAATTCCTCCATTCCTCAACCCAGAGAGGTGAGCATGGTGAGGATACCATAAATTAAGGCGTATCGTCGTAGTAACGTGGTGCTATACGACACCCTCAGTCTAGAATGTGCTTGTTGTCCGCCCAAGATGGTTCCACCGAGCGACAGACGTCTTCATAATCAAGAAGCGTAGGATGTTGCGAGTCCAGACCCGGCGTCGTCCAGAACATTGTCCAATTAGATTCCGAGAGTTTTTTTGTTCCCAACGATCTCTCAAAATACCACTTGTTCACCGGGTTATTCTTCCTACTCCTCCAGCACACCCCATCGGGGAAACAGTCGCGCACCATTGCATTGAAGACAATATCGGCAACTCCACCGCTGCCCTGCTGGCTTTTTAGGACTGCGAACTTGTCCAGGTACGGCACGAGGCATTCCGGCTCCTGGTCATTTTTGCCCGACGGCTTTTCCCACGTTAAAATGGCACCTCCCTCGTATTCCCCTGCGATGATAATGCCCGCTAGATTCTCATTGACGCGATTCAAATAGTCCTCCACATCGAGCTTGCGGTTGAAAGAGTCCTCGATGAGGTGGATAAGTCGTGGCAGGTCGACGCATCTATCTGTGAGTCGAAGCCTTGGCGAGCCTGGCGGCGGAGGCGTCCAGGGATCCGTTCGAGGATTAGGGTAGATTGTCACCGGCATGCCACGTTTTATCAGTGTGGTCGCTCCTGCTATGGATCCGTGTATGGCACCGTTTTGGATCCGCTGCACAGGAAGTGAGGACGAATACACGGGTTTGTCCGTAAGCAGGTTGTGCAAGAGAGGGTTCTGCCTCTTACGGGTTGTCACCATGCCATCAAAAGCAAATCCTCTGTGCCCGCTCATCGCTGACAAAGCGCCCGACGACGGAGACATGTTATTGGCAGCAGCGAAAGGCGTCGTGATAAGCGTGGATGATGATGCCGGTAGCATAGCCAAGGCCTCCTTCGCTAGACTCAGATTGCTGGCATGAGTTGCTGCGGAAATTTGTACTTGTCCAGCATCGGTCACCGGAGACCCCTCCGGGCCCATGAGTTCCTTGATGAGCACGCCATATTCCTGTTCAAGATTGATGAAGCGGTGACATGTCCCAGGTCGTCCGGTCTTGGGGGTGCCACCTAACGGATCTAGGATGATGACTCGTTGCACAGATGCAATTTTTGTAGGACGACTAGCTTCGCCGTTTAGAGGCTCTGGAGCGGGCGAGGCAGTTTCTGGGTGGAACTGGTAGCCGGTCAAATACCTGGTCAAGGCCAAGACGACCTGGTTCGAGTTGCAAGGCTTGGGCAAGGACAGCTCATCCTGTGATGCGATGGACGGAATGACTGGTATCATTCCGTGCATCAAGCATTGGCTGAGGAAACCCGGATCGTCCACACGCACGCCCTGTGACAAGAAGGATGGTGCTGAGCTGGTAGCTTCCGAGGTCCTTATCATGACATTGTCGATTAGCTTCGCCGTAGGTCTGCCGAACGATTCAATGGCTTCACAAAGTCGAAGTGCCTGATCCTGAAAGACGTCACGGCTTTCGTCAAGTCCACAATCGACAACGACCAGACTGAGAAGACCAAGGACGCGGAGCTGAGTGATGGTCCTGGCGACGCCGTCTAGGGTCTCATTATCGAGGTGCTGCGGTGCCCTCAGCTTGACAATGGCGACGTGAATGGGCTGATCGATCCCATGACCATCTTGCTTCGCCGATGTCACGGGCTTAACTTTTCCATTCTCCGATGCATACGTCTGCAGATAACCTTTGGCATCACGCCGAGTTGCCGAAGCCTCCAAGACGGACACGAGGACATCCTGAGAATGCGGGTTAGTTTCGATGGTAAGAATAGAAAGCTTCGAGACTCGCTCTGTCAAGGGCTCGCTTTTTCAACCGAGCAGTCGAGGGCGTAAACTCGGCTTGTCTAGCGGTGAGAGTCTTTGGACTTGTTGTGGGCGAAGACGAAGCCGGCGCATTGGCTTGATGCTGTTTATTTCGGCGTTGAAACGATACAAGCCGCGCCTTGAACCATGGTAGTCTAGGACTGTGGCTTAAAATCACGTTGTTGGCTTTCATCCAAGTCATGCTGATGCTGGTTACGCGAGGCACATCTGATTCGGCATAGAAAGCCTTGACCAGATTACAGGAACCCTGGAGGGCCCTGAAGTCACAGCCAGCAACCCGAGCAATGGAATAAGTTTACTGTCGATCGAGTCCGTACGAATTGTCATTCGGTATGTATTCCATGTGTTGAGGTCGACGGTCCCGTTTCCCGACTGTTAGCTATTTATCACGTGATACCGCAGAGCCAGTACCCTGGTGCTGGTCGAAGATGGGTCTACATGTAATAGTAGCAAACCCCCCCCCTCCTTAAATGACCTCATAGTAGAGTTAAAGCAATAAATACGATGTCCCAGATTTAATACAAGATATGTGATATACTTGATATACTTTACATTAGATTTGGAGGTACTTTTTTTTTTTTCTTTTTCATAAATACTATCTTTTTTTCCGTTTAAATAAAACTTCACCCTTTTAATTCTTCTTCTAAAGATTTAGCAAATAGAGCTACTTTGTATTTTTCTTTACTAACTAGCTCTAATATTGAATTAGTCCAGCAAAGGTTAGAATTCTATCTACTATTAGGTTAGATGGGCGGAGTACCGCCATGTTCCTATTTCACTCCTCTAGATACCCTCCGTGTTCCACTTCATCAAGCTAAACATTGACCTCCTCTTTCTTACTCCTACTAGTGCCCATTTCTATCTTGATTATTTGGTGGGCAAACAACTGCTGTATTCAGACCTACAAAACAACAGTCTCAACATGGCTCCAAATCTGCTGTGGGTGGGCCTAGGTAATATGGGGAGAGTGAGTGCACAGGTTTCTTGCTCGATACGCGAAGGGATAACATGGCTCATCAACGACACAGGGCATGAGCAAGAATCTTGTAGAGAAAGGAAATCTCGATAGTCCTCTCCTGCTGCATAATCGATCGGTGCAGAGAGCGGTAGATTTGAATCAAAGACTTGGCCTTGGCAAGACCGAGGTTGTTGAGTCTCTGGAGGCTGCTGTTCCCCGAGCAGACATCATATTCACCTGCCTCGCTGACGACGGCGCTGTTCATGACACCATCAACTCCGCGCTGCAGAACGACGTCAAGGGGAAGTTGTTCATAGAGTGCTCGACAATCCATCCTGATACAACCGAGGCCATCGCGAAAGCGGTTCTAGCCCGAGGTGCCGACTTTGTTGCGGCACCTGTCTTTGGACCTCCCGCCGCGGCCGAGGCTGGTCAGCTCATTGGCGTTCTTGCCGGTCCAGAGGCGAGTGTTGACCGAGCACGCCCATGGTTTAAGGGCGTCATGGCGCGAGAGGAGATCTTGCTTGCGGATCAACCGTATGGCAAAGCCACTACCCTCAAAGTCCTGGGGAATACCTTCATCCTCAACATGATAGAACAGCTCTCAGAGGCTCATGTCGCTGCCGAGAAGACCGGGCTGGGCACCGATATCATGCATAAGTTCGTCGAGGCTCTCTTCCCCGGCCCATACGCCGCATACAGCACCCGTATGCTCAGCGGCGACTACTATAAGAGAGATGAACCCCTTTTCGGTGTGGACCTTGCTAGAAAGGACGCCAGACATGCTCAAGCGCTTGGGGCGGCTGCTGGTGTCCGGCTGCAGAACGTGGAAGTCGCAGATGCTCATCTAGCACAGATCCAGGAGCATTCAGGGTCTTCCGGCGACATCAGCGGAATATATGGTGCCGTCAGGAAAGAATCGGGTCTTAGATTCGAAAATGATGCTTAATTGAGTCCTAACATTTCTAGCTCTTCGTTTATGGCAAGCTGTGACGACAGGCCAACACCTTGTCTAATTAACGACAGGCGCATAAACACTTGGTTCTTTCATGCCGCGTACGGTGTCTGGTAAGGCCGCTCTGCCTGAGGAGTGATGCGAGCCAGATGCCTTCGTTGTCCATCCTTCCAGTCAATGAGGGCGGTGTGCTGTGTCACGCGGTTATCCCACACAACAACAGTGCCCTCCTCCCACTTCACCCGGGCCTGGAAGTCAGCACCGTATGCGATGTGGTCATACAGGAAATTCAAGATGGCATCAGATTCCTCCTTCTTCAAGCCAGCAATGTCTCGTGTAACTAGAGTCATTCATTAGCCCTACGGTAGCAAAGTGACGAGCAGCATGACCTACATTGCGGGTTGACGAAGAGAGCCTTGTCTCCGGTCGCAGGGTGTGTACGGACGATAGGGTGCTCGTGAACGACCGGCTCGCGCCTCTTGATGCTGCCCCTTGCCACCGACGCATTAACTTGCTCGATACCAGAGTGGGTGGCGATGAGGCCGTGCAGCCGCTCTTGAAACAGTGGGCTGAGCCGGTTGTATGCCTCAACAGCGTCGACAAACAGAGTGTCACCTCCAGTCTCGGGTTTGTCGAGAATGTATAGAAAGGTGGTACCGGGTGGCTGGGCCTCGTATGATACATCGGAGTGCCATGCTACTGAGCTGGTACGTGCCTTGAAGAATTCGTCGGCTCGTTTGTCATTGGCGCCTCGGTGAACAAGATGAATCTCTGGGTAGCCCTTGGGTGATCCAGATGTGGGATGGATATGATGGCGGCCAAAGTAGCCTCCGAATTTGAGAGCGTCCGCGATGGGCAGGTCGGCAAAATCCTGGCCGCGAAAAGCCACAACGCGGCGCTGAGCAACAAACCGAGCCAATTCGTCCTTTCCAGCATCGTTCAGGGAGGAAAGCTGAATGCCCTTGACCTCGGTGCCAATCGTTGGAGTCAGATCGGTGATGGTTGTTCCCTGGGGAAGGAGATTGGGAAAAGAGACGTCGGCATCTCTGCCATGTTCATAGTGATCAAAAGGCTCAAGAGGAGGATACTTTTGATCCGGATTCCATGTGGGCAAGTATTTGGGGTACTATACATGCGCATGCGTCAGTTTCAAGTTTGCCAACGACGACGATTTGCGTGTTACGTACCTTGGCAGCTGGCTCACCCTTGTTTCCCTCCTCGGTGTCCTTGTCAAAGCTAGTGGTGGAGAGTTCCTTGTACTGGCCTCCCGACAGCTTGTACGTGGTGGCCGGCTTGGCCTCGGCAACGGTTGCAGTTGTGCTTGCAGAGGGCGCCATGGTGGAAAGCCGAATATGGTGCGATGAGAGTCTAACAGGAGATTCAAGGGATTGGAGACTTCTGTCGCCCATCTATATATACTTGCATTTCAGGAGTATAACCACGTCGCCTTATGCCATGCAACAATCACTCATGAGGCAAAGCGTATGGCGAATCCGCGCCTCATGCCAGCATCACGCATCCTTGGCATGCGTTGATGAGGATTAGGACCCGCGCTCGATTCACATCGCTCCAGACGACTGGCTAGATACGGGTCAGGACAATCTAGTTGTTCCAAATATGGCTTCGGTGGTCATAACGGCGGCGAAGACTAATGAAGTTGACAATGGCAATCTGACTGTGATGGTGTTGATGTTATCAATGGCATCAATCACGCCATGCGAATCCGCCCAAGATGCGCCAGTCGGATTCCGAGGCGACCCTCATGATCATCGAGCACGCCATCGCTAGAGCTAGAGAGTAATAGTGTGTAGGAAACCAGAAAGCGGACGTGCCATGAAGTTGGTTCTGCGTAGGATGTTGTTTGGGTATTTGGGCTGTGCGGACCTGTTGGGGACAGTTCAAGAGCATCGCCTTACGCACGCTAGACTACTATATCATGTACCCTAGAACCAAGGAACTCGATTTTTCAAGTTGCTACAATAGCTGAATTGGTTGATTAAAAATGCGGCAACTGTTGGAATGGCGTCATCGTCTACCCAGAGATACGTAGTTCAGTAAACGTGGCATTACAGCAAAGGAGCCAGTTCTAACGATGACGGGAGTTGATACTAACATGGTTCACAGACTCATGATCAGCTACCCCTCGTCAAAGGCCCTTGCTTTACATCGACAGCGGCGTCGAAATCAATCTCTCCGACCAATAAGCATCGGATTGATGCGTTGCCGTGTCAGGAACCTACGACGTAGTGACACTTCGATATAGAAATTGTTGACGTATTCTTAGCAATCTCGAAGAAAAGTCATGCTAGCAAGATTAGAAGAGATTCATATGGCACAACTTCATGAATCAACTTGATCCCTAGTCGAAAACGTCATGTTCCCAAAGGTAATTCGTAAATCATATTCAGATGCATGAACAATCTGATGGTATCATCGAGCCCCGCGCTTGCCCACCACGCTCTTCATCTACTGTTCATCCCCGTAGGAATAAGCTAATACATGTACATAAAACCGCCATCACTTTAGTGTCTGTAACCAGGCTGACCAGCGCCAGGCTGATGGAATTCGGGCTGATTGTACCCAGGCTGGTTGTACTCTGGCTGATTATACCCAGGCTGGTTGAACCCGGACTGGTTGGACCTAGGCTGATTGTACCCAGGCTCTGCAGAAAGGCCCTCCATTCTCGGCGCACCGCACGCCGCATGCTCTGCCCCAGGCTGGCTCGCATATCCACCACCCTGGGCATTGTTGGTGGCGGCAGTAGTGCCAGCATGTCGCTCCGGCAGCGGAGGAGCACCGACGTTGACGGACGCCGCCGTGACGCCAGAATGAGTCCCCGGCTGCGGGGCCGGGTCGGCAGCAGACGAAGGGGGCGCGACACCCTTGCGCTCCCACTCGCGGCGGGCAAAGGCCTCGTCGGCGTCGCGGAGGTCCTGCCTGCCCTGCTCCGCGATGGTCCGGTTCTTGCCGGCGTTGGCCTGGTTGGCCGGGTGGTTGGGGTTGTCGAAGGCGCGATCGGCGGCGTCGAGGGCTTCGCCGCGGATCACGTCGCCGGCGCCGCGGATGCCCTTGAGGCCGGCCTTGATGTTGTCTGTCACTTTGGACATTGTGGGTACGAATTGAGACGCAGTGGTAGATGAATAGAATAGATCGAGGGTTTGCTATGAAGAGGAATACTGGCGACGGATGGGATTTAATTGCGACCTTATATATGGCCCTGAGTGTGTTCGCAAGAACATGATATTTTGCATTGATGACGTAGCTGTACGCCGGCCAGGTGGGCTTCGTGGAGTGCGTGTGGTCGACAAGTCAGGGTACTCAACAGGGAAATGATTCAAACCACGTGATTATGATATAAGGCACTGTACGAGAGTGACGAATTCATAATGTAGTGCAGGTATCTAGTTGCTCAAAGCAGCAGCTCATCTTCCATGTCTGCATGTCTCACACGCTTTCTACATGCCATCTGAGTGCGTATGCGTGGCGGTTCTGGGCCAGTCGACTCCGTATTGAGGATGACATCGAACTTGCTACACGACGAACACCTCATAGTAGGACAGCACTCTGTTTGGCTCCCGCTGTTATGTCTTTGGAAAAGTCTGGACTTGAAACGCACTCGGCCATCAGTAAGCTCGTGCCGTTTTTGCTGTTCCCTGGAGTCAAGATCATGGGCAGATAAACTGCGTGTGGCTACTCTATCTCGGGTGCGCATCTGAAGCAACCAGTATCCGAGAACAAACCTATCTTTGGGGCTATACATCTAATGAGTCGTTCATGCTCAAGAATTAAATGTCAATATCAAAGAATTCATTTGGTTCGACCGACGCTTTTAGTTACAGACACACGTATGGTAGCCTGTGTCGTGACCTTGGCTGATGACTAAGCCTTCTACCCGTTACCTGACAAGCGTGCGCCAATCCACGTCAATCTCCAAAGCTGCCAATAGAGAGACTACAAGCAGTCCAACCGCCATCGCGACAACCCGTCCCACCTCACAATCGCAGCCGCCGTCACTAAAGAGCACGTCCGCACATCAAAATGGCTCAGGGGTATGGCTGGATCTCTTTCTCTCCTCGTACTTTGCAGGCCCTGGGCTAACTTGGTGGTTTTGCAGCTACTCCATCTTCATTGGCCTCGTCATCATCGTCGCCCTGTGCGTTGCCTCGTGGTTCCTATCTCCCAAGGGCGAGCACCAAGTGTCAGTACACCTTCCGCCTCCCGCTGCATCTCACTCGCCGTTTTCCCTTTGGTCGGTTCAGCGTTTCGGTGGGCTAACTGCAACGACAGGCTGTGGCGATCCTCCCTCATCCTCTCCATCGTCAGCTGCTACCTCATGTGGGCCATCACGTTCCTCGCGCAACTACATCCCTTGATCGAGCCCAGGCGAAGCGACTTGCGACCGGAGTTTCTCGAGTAGTCGAACCGCTGTTGGAAGGATCGGCAGGGGAGCTCGGACAACGGGTCATGGGGGAGCGGTGCGCATTGTACAACCACTAGAAGATATTACATTTGAGGCACTTTGGCGTTTGGGAAATGGTGCTGTCTATGACGGACCCTTGGGATGTGTATATTTCCGTTCATTTGATGCGAGGTGCGACTATGTTATAAGTGTGACGCAACCGGCGAAAGCGGGAGTGCACATCACATATGCAATACCGATTGCCACTGATGGGTTTCATCGTGCTTCCCCTTACAACATGTGCTTTACGTTCGCTCCTCTACGTTATTACGAGCTCAACCTACAGCCAATCGACCAGCCCAGTCCTTTGCATATTCAAGCAGCGCCCACAACGCCTTGCCATCCTCAGCCACGCTGCTCTCCCCGATAGAATCGACATCACCCAAGCCTGCGGCAACTAGCACCGCCCTTCCAACCGCCCACCGCGCCGCTGCACCAACCAACGCCAACAGACACGCCGTGTAATATTTACAGTCGAGCAAGATGCGGAGCGCCTCGACGTTGTTGGCCACGACCGCCCATCCAAGCGACCGGGCCGCGGCGGGGACGTCATATTCCCACACAACCATGAGGATGGGGAACAACTTGGTCGAGGACGAGACGAGCAGCGCCGTGGAGACGGAGTTGGGTCGGGGGCAACGCTGCAGGATATTGAGGAGGCTAAGAGGGGATAGAGGAGAGGACGTGAGGAAGCGGATGCTGAGATGGAAGGCCATGGTCGATAGAGTACTCAGTATCACTGAATAAGAGTCAGCTTGAGGTACGGATTGTCAGGGAGAGGACAAGGGCCGACGAACAGAAGAACATGTACTGCACGACAATGGGTTGCTGTGCTAGCCTGCCGAGGTTGCTCTCTCCGGGCGTGATGTCCGGCATGGTCTGCTTCTCGATGCGCGCCCAGGTCAGATAGACATCGAACAGGAGCAACAGCACGCCAAGTCGAATAATCGAGGGCTATCACCGGGTCGCAAGGTCAGTCGACATCACCCACACTCGCCATGCCCCGCGGGCAGACCTACATCAAACCGATCGCCATCCCGCATCAACGTGTTGTGCAACAAATGCCGGTAGACCTACAACACCGCCCAATCTCAGCACAATCGACTCCCGGCCCCTCCCCTCCCCTCCCCGCCATACCCGGCCAGTCACGGACGCATACCTGGGGCTTGATCAAGACTAGGTCGATGAAGATGACGACGAAGTCGTGCTCGACGTACTTGTCGCAGAAGCGGCCGCACTTGCGACACACCGTCAGGCGGATGTTGTGGCCGCTCGACTTGTCGCCGGCGCCCGAGTACTGCGTCCACAGCGTCTTGACGGGGTGCCGGCACTCGATGCAGATGGGCATGTTGTGCGGCTCATTGTTGCGCGGCGTTTGGGTGGGTGCAAGGGCGGGTTTCCCTGCGCCATGTGAGTTTTGTCTTGTAGGCAGCCGATGTGGACGGGATTGCCAAAACGGTAAATGACGTTGCCCAATTGCAGCGACCCTTCCTTCCCCTTTTGCAAACTACGGTAATAATTATGGAGCCTTGCTGTAGGGCCCAGCCGACCTTGACTTGAGTACCTAAATACCTTATTGAAGGACATGGAATAGCTTGACCTCGGTACATACAAGACCTCTATTAAATACTCGGACGACTCCAGATCGAAAGGCACAACAACCTCGTAGACACGCAATTGCTTCCCAACCGCATCAGCGCCAAGGCCGGTGCTTCACACGCTTCTTTGTCGGAGCTTCATGTTGCACACTCATACACTTATAAGTTTGTCAACAAGACTGAGCAAATGCTTCCTTCATTTACATAAACACGCGTATAAAAGGGAGTGAAAATGCTAGCTCTGATTATTGTAACAAGCTATACTAAGTAAGCCATAGCGCCTTTCCTCAATCCAAAAAAAAAAAAGAAAAAAAAAAAGAAAATGGAATTCCAACCAAACATATTCCCGAGGTTCTCCGTGTCAGGGACTCCGGGCGGAACAAGGGATTTGCCATCGCCTGCCTCTATCGTGACATGGAAACAACGGCTCAATAGAAACTCGGCCCTCGCTCCCCGAACGCTAATGATGAAAAGTTGGTAATGGTAGATGACGCAGGCGACGTATGTATGTGTGTGTATATGCAAGGTATAGTTCAGTCGTCTTTGTGACCCTTGTTCGCCGCTGTCGTGGTCCTCTCTCGTACGAACCCGTCGCCGTTGCTCCGACTGCCCGAGCCCAGCGACAGCGAGTCTAACAGATTTATCGTGGCATCCTGCGCCGGCCTGCCGTCGTCGCTGTGCGTGTCGACAAGCTCGATCGAGTCATTCTGGCCGGTCCGCTGCGCTTTCCCGGGAGACCTTGTCAGACCTGCCACCAGAGGCGTGCTCGGTCGACGGGCAAGGGCTCCTCTCAGCCAAGTCTCAACTGCCGCCGCAGCCTTGTCCAGACCCGTGCCCTGCTGTGAGTAAGACCCGGACATGACATCCCGTCCATCCTCAAACGAGCTTTCGACAATCTCGGACGTCCCTCTTCCAAACCCAAAGCGCGCGGTTTCAGATCCCATAATGGACATGGAAGGACCGTCTATGTTGAGACCGGGAAGATGTTTGCTCGTCCACGTATTCAACGGATCCTTTTCCGGCCCTGGAGCCCGAACATTGCGTCCCATGGAGCCCACACCGCCGGGGCGCTTCATCCAAGCAGGTCGCGTGTCCCCCGCATCGCTGCCGAGCCGGCTTCGACTTGATAAGGGTGTTCCGAGGAGCTGTGGTCGATTGCCCAAGGAGCTCTGTCGCCTAGAAGAGCGATCTTCAGCAGATCCCGGAGCGGTCCCTGATAGATCGAGGCTCTGCCGGGGCGTCGAAAGCGATGACGTGGTGCGGATGCTCTTCTTACGTCGTGGGGGGAAGTAACCGATGGCTTGGCGCGATACGCGGCCAATTTCTACGGGCTCCCGAAATCCATCCACCGCAACCCACCGAACATGCGCCCACGGTTTATCGTCCTCTACCTGCTCGTCTGTCTGCTCTGGTTTGTTGAGCTGCCCAAAGTAATCATCGTCTGAGCCAAGTTTACTCGCCGTGTTGCTCGTAGATGCTGGCGTCGGCGCCAGTAGGTCTACAGTATTGGAGTTGTGCCACGACGGTGGATCGCAAGGCCGCCCTCGTATCTCACAGGCATCCACGGGTATCATCAGCCATTTGCGTATCTGGATCGCGTCCCGTGACCATAGGCCATTGGCCTTCTTGAAAGCATCCTCTCTGCAGCGAAATCGAAGAATAAGCCCCGCATACGTGTCGCTTGACTGCACCTTGTGGATGTAGACTAGGATGTCTTCCGGCGGAGCTTGCTGCGGCGTGATATCATCTGAAGTCCGGCGCTTGTGTCTTCCTGCAACGTCCAGTCCGCCGTTGACGCCGTCGTGACTTTCCAGTATGCTTGCCTTCTTGGCTGCCTTGAGCGCTGCATCCCTGTCGGCCAATGAACCTGCTGCGACGTTGTGTAGCTGAGGATGGTCTGCGGGCGGCGCCGGCCCCCATGTTGATGGGGATGCCTTCGATTTGTTGCTGGTCTGGGAATTCCTGCCCCAGATGGCCGGTCGCGAAGAGGACCGGGGCCCTTTGGTCGAGCCATCGGCGGTTGACAGGAGTGACGACGCAAGTCCCTGGACAGAAGTCCAACTCTGGGTTAACGAGTCGTTGAAGAACTGGCCTAGGTTTGTTGAAGATCCATTGTTGGATTCGAGACGACCGAAGGACAGAGGACTACTGGCACGGCTCGACGAAGGGCTGAAGGCCGACAGAAGACCAGAACTTCGGTTCGACGGTGGCGGCGGCGGGTCGGAGGCTGGGTCGCCGGTGCTGATGAGGCGGCGGTTGCGTGGCCGGACGGAGCCAGTGTCGGCGGCGGCCTGGGACGCAGTGGACAGATATGACGACGACCTGTTAGGGTTGCTCCGGGTGGTCATATTGGCCGCGAGGGTGTTGTTGTGATTGGCGGCGGCGACGACGACGGCGACAGCTCGCGGGCCGGACGAGCTTCGCTTTGCATGGGCCTTGGTTGATCCGTGGTGTGCAGCTGATGCAGCTCGTCGAGAAAGGGTGAAACTTGGCGGGGAACGAAAGAAGCAAGGCCGCGTTTGGGATGATCACCCAAGCCCGCCGTTGGTCTTTGGTGAGCAGGCCGTCCGCGCTGGGTTTGGCGGTGACGGGAGGGTTTTCAGCAGGTACAATGTTCTACTTTGTCGAAGACGAGTGATTCTGTCGGCATACGTGCAGAAGGAGAACGTGGTCCATCGGATAGTAGTGCGAGGTGGCACGGGAGGACGCAATGGGTGTGGAGCTGCCGACACAAGGTGCAGCCTAGTGGTTTGAGGGTCCGGGTGCTTCCTTGTCCACCAGCGATCCCCTGAAGGCCAGGCTCCAGGTCCCCGTAGCCCGCGCTGGCGTCCAAGATTACGATCACCCGGATTGCGTACGTAAACTCAGGCTCAGGCACGGATTACAGTGCTGGCCCGGGCGTTCTGACAACGGCCTGGCAAACCTGTAACATCCCTTGAGCCTAGAGGACCCTGACTTGCCTGATTCCATTTGGTTTGTTAGTGTTCGGTAGAGAAATCAGGAGCGCTTTGGCCAGCCATTTGTAGGCAAACCTGGTAACCCGAGGAAACCTATCAACTCAACACTACACTGGACAATGCAGTTCAAAAAGTATTACATGCATACACCTGAATTTGACTCAAGTATAGCGGAGGCCTAACGAACCGCCACGAGTCCCCTGCTATCCTTTGAGGAGTAAACCGTGCGCCCGACCCAATAGATTGACCTACAAGAAGCTTCACTCTCGGCACCCCGAGATAGCTGGAATACCACCATGCTGCTCCTTCCGAAAGAAAAAAAACCACAACCATATCCCGCGATACGCCGACGCTGATTTCCTTAACAAACATGTCATGCCGTAGGGTAGGTACAGGGTGAAGTCGTGAAAGCCTAGGACTCGGTGTACATCTAAACTCTCCAATACCACTCAATCAAGTCAAGGGCAAGTCAAAGTTGATGTTGCTGTTTTCGCCGTTTATGCCAAAGAATTGGAACCTGGAGATGAATTGTCAGCCCGTGCACTATTGTCTCTGTCCTTGACGCACGTACCAGTCTTCCACGTTGAGCGTGGCAGGCACAGCCTGACCCTGCGCCGAACCCGTGCTCCAGCTATCGGGGCTCTGCCCGTCATGCAAGGTGCCGTCGAAGTTTGGCTGCCACATATTGGCTTGTCCCTGGAAGCCATGCATGCCTGGTTGAAGCAACCCACTGCCCTGACCGCGCTGCTGAAACTGATTGACATTCCCGGGAGTCGTCGCCATGTTGTTTGGAGGCATCGAATTTGCGAGCGCATGGTCAAGGCTCTGATGTGTTTGGGTGGGCGACAGGCTGGGAAATGGCGGCATGCTGGAGCTCTCCGGAAAGAGTTGGTCAGGCTGAAAGTTTTCCCACAGTGATTGTGAAATATTTGGCGAATTCCGTGTGACTAAATACAGATCCGGTGGTGTCGCTGGCACGGAGAAGGATGGGTTGAACGGTGTGGCCGGACGCGTATGGGGTCGCGAGTTGGTGCCGCCCATGAATGTGTCGTTGCCCATGCTCTGGCGGCCGGGAGGTTGCATAGCTTCGGTTCTGAGAGCGCTCGGTGTCTGTGGCCGCGATCGTTCGTACGATTCCTGCGGAGTGGGCGTGTTCGTGGTGAAATCAATCGCCATGTCATCGTACTTGCGCTTCTGAGCCTCCGGGCTTCGGCTTTCCCGCTCCAGCTGAGCAAAAGCTTGCTGTTGTTTTCGATGCCGCTTCCCCCCTGCCCTCTGCAGCCGCTCCTCCAGCACCTTGTTTCCAATGATAGACTCAAACAGAGTGTAAACCATCTTGCCGACCAACCACACCCGTGATACCTCCTTCATGGCCGACATGCAGCTGCGCAATCGGTCCTGAGTGACCTGCTGAATAGACGGGACAGGCGATCTCATCTGATACACATGCATGATGAGTGCCGAAAACAGACTGTACACAATAAAGGCTGGGCAGAAGCGAAGCTCGTCGTGTGCCGCCAGGTTCTCGACAATGGATGTAATCATGGCGGCGGCCTGGAAGGCAATGTTGCGGGAGGGATAAGGCGACTCTTCGGGGAAACGCGAGGAGCCGTTGGGCGGCATGTGTGCGCGATGGAGAAGGCACAAGGTTGTATAGTAGTTGGAGTGCAGCAGCGCAGACCAAAAATGGTGACGAGGCACCTCCCAGTACACTATCTTGGGACAGTTCTGCAGCCAATCCGCCAAAGCCATGTCACTGTGCGTCAAGTCGATGGCGTTTCGCTGACGGCCTTTGGAAGCCACCGAGTACTGTTGAGACAGGACCAGTCCCATGATCTCACAGAGCTTGACGTACTGGAGAAAGAACTGCACGTGAATGGGATCTGGTGGATACTGGCTTGAGCGGTCATCGTCATCCTCGATGAAGTCCTCGTCGATCAGCATCTCCACATCGGAATCGTCGAGGTTGATGTGAACCGGCCGGCCTAGCGCGACCGCAACTGATCGATCGCGCGTGAAGAGCGTCCACCATATCCGCTTCCAGAGCCGTTTATCGGCTTTGCTCAGCTGCGATTGCTCAACAGATCGATGCATGCCAGATCCTTGAGCGACGATGGTGGCAACTCTGGTCCAGTAAAAGACGTTCTTGGTTACGTCCTCGGGACCTTCCCAGTACCAGCCCATGAGGAGCAAGGACTGCACTATCGTCACTCTGTCATCTTCGTAGCTGGCATCGTACAGGGCCTTTGCTCGTTTGTAAAAGGTCAACGCGGCAGGCGTCGTCGAGCCATTGGCGTCCATTAGCTGGGGGTTGGTGCAGACGCGGGACCCTGCGAGGAGAACGGCTTGCAGCAGCAGTAGCGAAGGCGGATTCTTGGGATCCCGATACTGGCGCATAAAACGAGTACGATCGATAACGGGCACGATTGGGTGAACCCATTTGAAGTAAGACTCGATGAGCTCGTCGCACAAGGAGCGCGGAGGCAGCAAAAATGCACCTCTTTGGTGAAGAATCTCAATTTCGACGTTGTCCAGCTCCGTAAGCCGTGCGCGCGAGCCTCGGACGTTCTCGGGAAGCGGGTAATGAACAACGTCAGCTGAACCTTGCCGGTCGTGGACGAGCAAGGTCAGGTTGGAGGACTCGCCGAGGTATGCGACACGACCAGCGTCGGTAATAGGTGCACGGGTGAATTTAGGTTTCATAACAAAGCTCAGAAACGTGCCGTTGTCGACCTCCTCCTTCCTAGCCTGCGCTTCCGTCAATGATGTAGGCGGGGTGCCTTCGGCCGTGTGAGAGACGGCCGGGACTCGTGGGTTGAAAGCTGGCGCTGGCGCTGGGACAGGAGGAGTGGCGGTAGCCGGGATGCTTTGTGATCGTTCGGTCACCTCGTCGCCATGCTCGCTGCCGGATAAATGTCAGCTACCCACATATTACGACGGGGGTAGGTGGTGTGCTGGCGTACCTATCTGAATCCTTGGTGTTCTGACCGCCGGCAGTCTGCACCTTCTTCCTCTTGGGAGCTGGAATGCGACATTCTATAGAGAAGGCGACGCAGTTGGTGCAAGGCACACCGAGACTGGCGGCATCGCAGCGAACCTGGCGATGGGGTCGGCTGCGTTAGCTATCGACGTTGCGGATGGTGATGGGTTGTGTCAAGGGGAGGGAGGGGCGCGGGGCATCGAGTTGTCAAGGTTGACGTACCTTGCGGGCGTGGCATGTCTATACCATGAAACCGATGAAATCGTCAGTACAGGTACGACTGAAGATGGAATATCAGGTTGCCATGGAGTCTGGGTAGGATGAATGCAACGTCGCGTGTTGCGCAACCGTCGTGCAAGCGAGCGTGACGCGCGCCGGTCGAGATGCCTCGGCTCAGCCCTCTGGCGCTAGGGGCAGGGGACCATGGGAGTAGGAAGTTTATGGTCGGCGGGGAGGACACGACATACCTCACAGGCTCGCGATGCTCGTTGCCTTCGCGATAAGGCGTGGGCGTCAGCAAGCTCTAGCTATCAGTGGAGACGGCAGCACATCACGGCATGGCGCCCACACACGTACGTACCTCCTGAAGCTCACGCTGCCCGCTGTGTTGGATGCGGCATTGCTGGGTGCGGGGGGCGTGGTTTGCTCGGGTTTCTGGGACGGAGATTGGGACTGGGCATGCGAAGAAGCCTGCGGCTGCGGGGTGCCGTCGCCCGAGGACATCTCGACGTCCATGATTGTCAGGCAAGGAAGGGGGATATAATAGAGAGGTGTGAGGTTTCTGGTCGACCGACCGAGTTCGACAGTGTTGCCTTTTCCTCGTCTGCCGTTCGTCCTCCGCGCCGCCACTGTCTTTCGTCGAGCCCGGCTGCCGAATGTGGCTCAGCTATGCCCTTGCTGGCCTCGGGGCATTGGCCTCTTTTGAATAGGCCTGTGGTAATTGGTGCTCTGGGGCTGCCTCAGCTTATTAAGGTGCTGCTGGCTAATGCTGTATCCGTCCAGCGCGAGCGGGTTTTCTAGGATCGGCTGGCTGGCCACAGCTTTTCAGAGTACGTTGCTAGGCAAGTCTTGGCAGGTCATCCCTCCCTCCACCTCCGCTTCCTTCACTTTTAGTCCCCGATGATGGACGACGTGTTGGAAATGTCGGTTTCCATCTGGCCCAATAATCAGGAAACTTCTTTACATAACGGGCTCGCAAAATAATACACAAGGCGCACGATATGTAGCTTCGAGAAAAGCTCGGGGACGTCATCCACTCCCGCGGATGGAGGATCCCGTGTCCGCCGTCATCACTTAGACGTTGCTCATCCTGCCCTGGATCTTCTTCCCCGTGTCACTTGGTGGGTCTGTAGGCGAGGGAATCGACCCGGACGGTCCGAATTCCTTCTTCGGCATGAGTCGCTGCAGGACCGACTAGACTGGTCGCCGGGCACGCTTGGCGGTCGTGCACAGCCTTGTCCCTGTCCAGTGCAGGGCAAGCTCCTAATGCAAAGAAGTCGATCTGGCAGTTTGATCCGATGGCCTTGTGCGGCAAGGCCAGAGCTGGAGCTATACGAAACCTTTGGTTGCGTCAAGAGCTCCCCCCGTAGGGTTCGTGATGCTGCACACATGGTGAGCTAGCTGCCGCAGGTTCCGAGAAACCAGAGCTACTAGCAGATGTTGTCGAAATTATGAAAAGACTCCTTTTGTTTGCCAGACACGCGTCATTACACAGATAACAGGAGAGGATGTCTTTTGTCATGCATGTGATTTTGAAGCTAAAACCGGCCGGGGAGTAGGAAAGGGGAAAGGAGACACGCGCCACAACCATCACACATTTGCCGACTGAAACCGAAGCGTTTCCGCCATTGAGTTATGCCTGTAATGCGTAGCCAAGATGGTTTCGAAACACTTTCTATCATACAGTCTATTGCGTCTATAGTCTTTTCCTAATTATGGTGTTTACATGTTGCTCATACCACTCCATCCAATTCCATTCCATCAACGCATCCTATTCAACCCTTTACTTGCGCAGAACTCTCACCGACTGGAACACGACCATTCGCCTCTTCCTTTACCGCAGCATCCGTCCGCGACTGCTTTGCTGATGGCTCGCTAGATCCTGGCACTTCGTCTACCGACATGCCGGCAATGAACATGCCACTCACTCCTTCAAGAACAGCCACAAAGACGCAGAGCAGGCTTGCAATGACAAAGTGACTAATAGTCGAGCCAATCTCCAACCACGAGCCCTCGTCCTTGACAACCCAAAAGAAGTATAGAGTCAGGATGTCCGTGATTGCCATCACAATCATGAAAAGCGCCGAAGGGGCCACGCCAAGCCGTTTGTTCAGCACACCCAGGTTCGCCGAGATCACGGCGAACGGGATCATCAGCTTCAGTATCAGGAGAGCACCCTGCGAAAACGGGTCAAACACTGGTAGCAACCGGTTCACGCTCTCAAGACTAAAGGCCGACACCGATGCCACGTTACCAGTGCTGAAGAATGCAGACTGGAGAAATACAAGAAAAAATAAAGCCACTCGCGCATCTGATAGTGTGAGCGGACGGTAGCCTAACCCGGCCTTTGTTGTTGCTCCAGCAGTCGGGGCATTTGTAGCGGATTGATCCTTTGCGGTGCTGTATATACTGTACTCAAGGCGGACCCATGCAAATAGTGTTATACAGAATGCGACATAGAAGAGTCCCTCGTAGGAAATCGAGAGGATGACGAATGTTGGTGCACATGTCAAAAAGATCAGCATCAATTGGTGCATGTAACCACTGTTGGGATCCAATCGATGTAAAAAGGGCATAAGGAGCAGTGAAACCACTGCGAGGACTCATTAGCTGTCGTGCAAATGGTGTAGGTCACGTTGAAGATGTCTTACCGAGCACCAACCAGCCAACTACCTGATTACCGAGCGGTAGCCCTTGCTTCAACTCAAGTGACAGAGAAGTTGAGTGCGTTACTATCATGGCAACAATAATCAAGCCAATCTATAAATGTACTTCTTGTTAGAGGATTCAGAGCATGCGTTTCAAGGGACCCTACCTGAGCACCAGTCAGAACTCGTCCAATCCCAGTACCTGACGTCTGGGCAGGTTGAGAACTGTTTCGTGTAAAGTCGGCAAGCACAAAGCTCTCAAACGCCAAGTAGAAAATACCGACAAGAACCATCAATATGCCAGCCGCCAAGCTATTCGTGTTAAAATGAAAGTGTAGCCCGGAGGACAGTGAGTACACTTACATGAGAGTACGATCCTCCTGTTGCATCGCTGGGGAGCGCATTGTGAACGTGCTCATCGTCAGACATGAGACCACCCATGTCAAACTCAAAGCGGCATGCGATTTTAGGAACGAAAATCCATAGGCAAGAGGCCAGAATGCAGCCAATATGTAAAGACCCGTCAACATCTCACGATGGATGTATCCTAGGGCCTAGGCATAGTCAGCATATGCCTCAAAAACTGCTTTAAAGTACTTACCAGTGACACAATGATGGCAATATATATTACGGCCTGCATCAGCAAGCCAAAAACAGCACCAGGGGTTCGAATGTGGCCAAACAGGGCTTTTCTACCCTCGACCAGGATCTGCTTGCGGGCGTACACCTCCTCCCAGAAGATGACAGGGAAGAACGCATAAACGTAGTATGTCAAAGGGGACGTGCAAACAATGAAATACGCGTACAGAGCCACAAGTACTGACGAGAAACCAAGCACTTCAGCCACCGTCCGCTTCGGCGAAATGGTTTCCTGAACAACAAACATGTCCAGAACGGTTGTCAGGGCAAAAGCGATCCAGCCGAGATATCCAATCGTGACGAGAGCTCTGAGGAAGAGCCAGTCGTACGTTTGCAGATACCTCAAACCATCAAGGGCAATGCCGATCAATGCGTCTGCTTCTTCAATCGCCTCCTCATATTGGCCGCTCTTAATCAGCTTCTCAATAGCCGAGACTCTGTCGTCCGGTGTTCCATTCTCCTGGCTCAGGGGTTGGAAGGGCTTGAATTGAACCTGAGTAGCCGATTTTTTCTCTTCCTTGACACGATACATTTCCAGAATCTCCTGGGCATTGACAAAAGAAGCCTCGGCCTTTTCTTTGATGCTGGCTGCAAGGTATGAAAGTGGCAGCTTCCCCACGGAGTTTACTGGAAAGTCCACACCCACAAGATAAGCCATGAGGGCCGCTACGTCGGCCTGTTCAACGTCATGCCTCCGGACGTGATCTAGTTTCCAATCGGCAGAGAACTCGTTGTGGCCAGGGGCGGTGCCAGCGGGATGCAGCTCGGGACGAGCCACACCCGAGCCCCAAGCAATCAACGGGGTCCTGGTATTGTCCGGGTGGCCGTCTCCGTGGCTTCCATAGTCGCTCATGCCATGGTCTGCTGTGAAGACAAAGGCAGTTCTGTCGTCCTGATAGAAGTCATTGATAATCTGTGTCATCTCCTTGACACCCTGATCCACGACCTTGATGTTGTACAGATACTCCTTGGAGTAGGGTCGATAGGAATGCCCAGTGGTGTCGAGGCCCAGCAAGTGGAGGAAAAAGACAATCTTGTCTTGACGCAGAGCATCTCGTAGCGTCGCGTTGCTGGCGGCGGTAGCAAACATGTCCTTGACATGATCGAAGACCCAATGATCCAGGTGAACCGCATCTTTCGAGAAGTCTTCAAACTCGGCATCGTACATATCCGCATCTACTCGACCTGGAACCGCGCCTCGTTCGAACATGGGCAGGATGTCAGGGCTACCCCAGCTCCAAGTGTGACGACTCCTGTTGAACAAGCTGTCGAAGTTGACGGGGTTGAGCTTCCACCCGGTCGCAACCGCCGAGACATCTTCGTAGAGGCCAGCGATCAGGGCGACGTGGCCGGGTCGTGACTCTGTTGGAACGCGGGTATGCGAGACGCCGAAGGTGCCCTCCTCCAGGATGCGGGAGCGAAGGAAAGGGGCCAACGGGCGGGGGACGAGATCTTCGTCTGATTCGGGATAGGGCTCGGGGAAGAATTGGAAAGCCTTGTCTGCTCGAAGGCCGTCACCTATAAAACCATTAGTCCAAGACCCGGCGCAATGGCCATCACCCTTTTTGGTACCATACCAACAAACAGGACTAATCTGTCCGCTGGTGCTTTGGCTGGAGGCTGGCGATCAATGCCATAAAGCCTCATGCCCGTGACAATTGGGCTCACGAAGTAAATGTCGAAAATGGACAAGATGTAGACAAGGTGGAAGATGATGGCCGTGGCCAGAAAGCCAAAACGAGAGATGGCCGCCATGGTGCCCGACACGGTTGCCCGGGATGTGCAGAAGAAGCTCGTATGTAGGGTGATCTATTAGAAATTCTCAAGACTATCCATTGTGATAATCCACGAGATCATGTATCGCAGCGAGATGGGAGGCGTATAGTTAAATCTGTCGGTGTCGACACGTTGCCGCACCGTAGTTGTGATGATGTGGTGGGGAGCTTGATGGCCTTTAAACATTTGATGCGAGCGCAATCCCCAGGTATTAGGTTAGTCAGGCAAGGGGCTAGGCCAGCAGCCCCTCCCCTAATCGATCTAAGATGAGGCCCCCTGATCGAGCGGTAGTAATTACTCAACCCCAATGCAGGTACCCGAGAATCGTGGGCTGTGGATCTCCTGAATTCACACTTTCCACACCTATAAGCAGACGCAGAGGCTCGGATTTGCCAAGTGAAGGGCAATTACCGTCGATGGAAACAGACCACAATTTGATGATTGCCAGTAATATTCCAGGTATAAACGACGGTTAAGCGGAAGACAACACAGGATTCGCAATGAGCCCTCAGGTGTCACTCATCACGAATAATGCACCTCTTTGTCTGAGATTCTGATCTGAAGCGTGAATTTTGAACCAACAGCAAGGAATATAAGATGCATACATAATTGCTCTACTTGTACCAGGTACTGTGATGATTGGCGTATAGACATTGGGGGTATCAACCTTCGACGACCAACGAAAGACAGCAAATAACTCCTTGCTTCAAACAACCGGCTTTCATGAATTCAAGACTCCACACGTTCCGTCAACGACTTGACGACCCTGCTATAGAATTTCGATGCTTGAGTTCGCGGAAACGTGATCTCCTCTACCAGGTAGTCCGGAAGCACGTCCAGCAAGTCGCCATCGCGATCCTCTTTCAGCTGCGGCCGGTAGGTGAACTGCACGTCCTCATAACTGTCCGAAGCCTCCAAAGTGTCCAATGCTAGCTTGAAGTGCAGTGCTTTCTTCTTGTTAGTATTCGATTGCAATCAGCCAAGGGAGGGTAAACTTACTGCCGTTGCGGCCTGTTTGGATGCAGTCGAAAACATCTTCATTCTTGTCTCTTTTGAAGCCTCGGACAATAAGCCCGGTGAGATCCCCATACAAATCCTCTCTCGCCTGTGCGGCCTGGACAACTTCGGAAGGCGGATTGCGATTGCCTACGCCGCCATTCTTCAACGCACTTCCAGGCGCCTTCATGGCTGCTTCGGTGGCTCTAGATGCTGCTAATCTCGTGGACAACGTCTTAATCTCGGCCCGCGCCTTGTCCAGAGCCATCGTAAGCTCGGACACCTCATTTTCGAGATCCGCGGCCTTGTCTTGACTGACTTCGAGTGCTGCCTGAACTTGATCGGCCTGCTTTGCCAGTACTCGTTGTGCTGCCAACTCGTCCTTGAGATGGGCAATCAGCGAGTTCGAAGCTATGCGCGTCAGGGCTTGTTAGCAACATGCTTTTTTCTACGACACAACACCACAGAAAATACATACCTGCTGCACTCTCTTCAGCTTGCTTCTTCAGCCGCTCATAATTACGCTCCGCTTCTTTCACGCCAATTTCTCGCAAATCGCGATGTCTCATCTCTAGATTTTCGTGCCTTCTCGTGAGGTCTCCAAGTTTCCTTCGAAGAGACACGTCGTCCAGATCTACCGCGCACGCCCAATCGCTCACGTTCGGCTCTGGTACACTTCTTTTCAAGCTCTCGACACCTGTAGAATCCTCCCGAGGAACATCCAGATCCATATCCTCGGGTTGCTGCGTTTCTGGAATCTCTGATAGCCGATCATGGTCCTGTCTAGCAGGTCGGCCGCGCTTTGGCTTGCTGACACTATCTGTAACGGTGTTTGAGGGCGCTGTATCTCGAACCGCCGTAGTCTTCGGTCGTCCGCGTGTGCGCCGTATCTGTTGGGACTGCGGCTGGTTGGTGTCTTCCACGTCGGGCTTTTCTTGTGCCACGGCGCCTTTTCGTGCTCGAGGCGCAATCAAATTGCTCTTGTCCGCCAACGCCTGCCGCGCAGGAGATTCCACCTTTCCATTGGTACGTCCGCTGGGTTTTCTGGTGGCCTTCGGCGCGGGCTTCGTCACTCTATTCGCAGCGCGCGGCCGACCACGCGCCGGTTTCGTAGTGGCCGCCGTTGGCTTTGCGCCGAGCGCCATTGGCTCGAAGCTGTCGAAGTCTGGCTCTGAATCTGAGTCGGCTAGACCTGCGAGTCGCGCGGTTGCCTTTGGTTGCAGAGGCATTGCAGAACAATTTTCGTTAGCTACAAGTTCTTGCGCTCGAGATGTTGGCGGGGAAGGTAAACAATGCAGTGCGTGTAGCGCAAAAGCCGATGCAGCATTTCCTTTCACGGCAGAAAGTAAACAAACCTCGTCCTCCACCCAAGATGTATCGATCTAACCACATTCGCTCAGTGCCGCGGCTAGCGGAGCAGAGGTACGTACCTGAGCCCCTGGCCGTGCCTGTGATTTTTGCCTTTGCGGATGCATGAGGTGAAGAGAGACATTCAAATGGACATAACTGCACTACCTGATGACATAAAATTACCAACTTATTAAACTATGCTGCTTCGCTTTATGCCTTTGGTCGGATAAGCATATGAACTATGCTGTGACTGAGGGTGTGACAGCTTTAGGTCATTATCAATATCACATGCCAGGGTTGGGTTGCCAGTCACCCTACCTCAAGGACCGGCGTGGCGACGCGACTACTACAGGACTTCTTCCCAACAGCCCGCGCCACACCTCAACTGCGGTTTCATCTTCTCGTTGTACCCAGCGATTTCTTCCCTCACCACGAGCGACATAGATCTATCTCAACTGCCTAGCACTACGCCATCGTCTGATTTTTGCACGGAAACTTTGACCGCCTGATGCCCGACGCCCCAGCTCCGTGGCTGCGCTGGGTCTTCGGCATGGGAGAGCGACGAAAACTTGGCGATGTCGCCGTGGACCTACTGCTCTTTGCCGGCATGGTATGACTGCGTTTCTGTACACAAATTCTCTCTTGTTTTTACTAATGGTTTGTCTGCGACCTAGATGACGGCTGGACTGTATGTGGCTCGAAACTTCCTTAATCCCATCATTAGCAACTTGGCCGATCCGGAGAAGGAGAAGCATGAACAAGCTAGGCGCCAGGCCAAAGCGCATCTCGAGCGTTTGAACAGGCGGCGGAGAACCTACGACGACGGCGAGGAAGAGAGTAGTAGTTCGAGGAGAGGACCCCATGTTGAAGATTTAGTGCTCAACGAGTACGAGAATCTGGTTGCGCTAGAGATGGTCGCGCCTGAAGATATTCATGTTGGGTTTGATGGTAAGCAAACACATCCACCCAGGCGCTAACAAATTCGTGTTTCGCTAATCATGGCTGGTGGTAGATATCGGTGGCCTGGACCTCATCATTGAGGAACTCAAGGAGGCGGTTATATACCCTCTCACGATGCCTCATCTATATTCGCACGCCGCACCGCTTCTCTCTGCGCCCTCTGGCGTTCTTCTTTACGGACCTCCTGGTTGCGGAAAGACCATGCTGGCCAAGGCGCTCGCTCACGAAAGCGGAGCGTCCTTCATCAACCTCCATATCTCGACCATGACTGAGAAGTGGTACGGAGATTCTAATAAGATAGTACGAGCCGTGTTCTCACTAGCCCGCAAGATGCAACCCTGCATCATCTTCATTGACGAGATTGATGCGGTATTGGGTACACGTAGGAGTGGCGAGCATGAAGCGAGCGGGATGGTGAAAGCTGAGTAAGTGTAACCCAATGGACTTATCCGACAGCCAGTGCTAACACGAGTAGGTTTATGACTCTGTGGGATGGATTGACGTCGGCAAACTCGTCTGGTATGCCCGCTCAGATTGTGGTCCTGGGTGCCACCAATCGCATACATGACATTGACGAGGCCATCTTGCGCCGTATGCCAAAGAAATTTGGCGTGCCTCTTCCAGGACAAGAACAGCGCCGCAAGATCCTACAACTGATTTTGCAGGACACCAAAACCGACGCAGAACATTTCGACCTCGACTATGTATCAAAGATTACCGCAGGGTTGTCTGGCAGTGATATTAAGGAGGCATGTCGCGACGCGGCAATGGCGCCGGTTCGCGAATACATGCGAGAGCACAGGGGCAAAAGCCGGTCAATGGCACCCGTCGACCCCAGCCGCTTCCGAGGTATCAGGTCGGATGACTTCTTTGGCAGGCCGGGCGGACAGGCCATGCCAGACACCAAGCAAACCAAGCCGAAGCACAAGAGCGAGTCCAGCGGCGAGTACGAGGACGTAGACGAGCTGGTAGCGGAAGATCAGGACTAGGGATGCGCAAGTGTGGCCACTGCACAGGTGCGGGAACTGTTATACACAAAGTTTGCTGACGCCGGATGGCAATAGAAAGGATACATTTAGCTTTGATGAATCTGTATATTTTATGAACAAGGATAGGTAGCACAACATGTACGTTGACCGAAGGAGTCATGACTTTCAGCATGGTTCTCTTCTCGGCTTCCTGAAAGCTGTGCATAACTTTTGTCTACCGCTTGAAAACATAGCGACCATACCATCTTCTGAATAAATGTACTGTAGGCAACTTCTCACTCCCCATTGTAAAGATTAAGTCTGACTCCGGGCAATGCCGGAGTCAAGATACACACAATCCGTGAGTCAGCATGCAGCCGGGACGGGAATCAGCACGGCCGCTCTTTTTTCTGAGACAAGACGGCTCTCGGATCACGCAATTGGGAAGCGCCCCGCTACCCCACAAAGGCGCTGCAGGCTGTCGTTAGTAGGAGTACCGAGAAAATGCTAGCTGCATGCCGCCGCCGAGAGGTACCACCCCCGCCATGCATTACTGTGACGTGCGATGTCCCAACGCCGTAAATCGGGGACCGACTGGCGGTGGCCCCTCTGGCACAATCCTAGGCCGGCGGCCACTAACTATCAGCAGATGGTGTGCTGCTGCGACGCCGCAACGGCATGCGAGGCTGCTAGAGGCGCCTGTGAGTCGAAATTTCCCCATGATGTTCCTTCAACTTCGTTCTCTTCACAATTCCATCCTCAACGACAGATCGGAGAAATACACTTAGACGCCGACGGACGGACCCCTCCCGATCCCTCACTACCTACGCAACTCACATCGTTGTGCGAACCACACAGTCCAGTCTGCCACAATGGCCGCCCCTTCCAACGACCCCTCTGATGGCAAGGCCGGCCTGCCGCTGAGGTCAAAGCTCGATCTCGACGGGCACAACCTGCCTCCATCGCCCGCCGACTCCAGCCCCTTCAATGGCCGCCGACGATACGCCCTTGCCACCGAGCTCGTCTACACAGACAGCAAAGACCAATATGGCGCCTCCAGCGTCCCCATCTACCAATCCGCCACGTTCAAGCAGACCTCCGCCAGCGGCGGCCAGCAAGAATACGACTACACACGCTCGGGGAACCCAACTCGGACACACCTTGAGCGCCACCTGGCCAAGATCATGAATGCCAATCGTACCCTTGCTGTTAGCTCTGGCATGGGTGCTTTGGACGTCATCACTCGTCTACTCCGACCAGGGGACGAGGTTATCACTGGCGACGATCTTTACGGTGGTACTCATCGGTTGCTCACCTATATGGCCGCCAACCAGGGCATTGTAGTGCACCACGTCGACACCACCAACATGGACTCGGTACGGGAGCGCATCTCAGACAAGACGGCCATGGTTTTACTCGAGACCCCCACCAACCCTCTTATCAAGATCGTCGACCTCTCCTCAATCATCCGCATAGCTCACGATGCTAATGAAAAGGCCTTGATTGTCGTCGACAACACCATGCTCTCCCCCATGCTGTGCAATCCTCTCGACCTGGGCGCTGATATTGTCTACGAATCGGGTACCAAGTACTTGTCCGGCCATCACGATATCATGGCCGGAGTGATCGCCGTCAATAACAGCGCTATCGGAGACAAGCTTTACAACACAATCAACTCAACCGGCTGCGGCCTGTCGCCCAACGACTCTTTCCTGCTGATGAGGGGCGTTAAGACCCTTGCCATTCGCATGGAGAAGCAGCAGGCCAATGCGCAAGCAATCGCAGAATTCCTCGAGTCTCGCGGTTTCCGCGTCCGATACCCGGGACTTAAATCCCACCCCCAGTACGATCTTCACTGGTCCCTTGCTCGTGGAGCCGGTGCGGTCTTGTCCTTCGAAACCGGTGACCCTGCAGTGTCGGAGCGCATCGTCGAGGCTGCAAGGTTATGGGGCATTAGTGTCAGCTTTGGCTGTGTCAACAGTCTCATCAGCATGCCATGTCAGATGAGCCACGCCAGCATTGATGCCAAGACACGAGCTGAGAGGCAGATGCCTGAAGACATTATTCGACTATGCGTTGGAATCGAAGATGCTGATGATTTGATTGAGGATCTCTCGCGCGCGGTAGGCCTTCATCCTACTCTTTATTGAACCTACGACTGACTCATCCTGTAGCTTGTTCAAGCTGGCGCTGTCACTGTCACACTAGACGGTTTCCATGCCAGTGGTGCTGCTGAAAAGCTAGGCAAAACGCCCTTGACTGCTTGATTGCTGCTGAATACATGCTCATGATATATAACATAACCCCATCGCGGATTCCCCTACCACTGGCTTGGAATAGGCGGCCAGTTTTACGAATACCATGTCCACAATCATCTGCACCTGACAGGGAAATAGCACATGCGATATTGGCGAAAACACATCGCTTGGGTTGTGAAACTTGGGACAAAGGAAGAAACATAAAGAAAACATTTAAAAGGGAGACCCATAGATAACAAAAATTGTGGCTTAGCGGTGAAGCGACATGTGCTGCTGTCGGCGAACCACCCCCAAGGCCTGGTTTGAACATGGTTATTCATGGAAATTCTCACGCGGATCTTAAAAAGGCTCGATCTTGGCAGGCCTGTACCATATTAGCGAAAAAGTCATGATTTACACGATCGAACGGTCCAAGGTTTACAGATTAGTCGAAGCCTGTTGGAGCAACTCGGCTATGTTTAGGTGATCACGCCGTGTCTCCGTCGCCCAGGACAGCAGCATTAGGCCCGGTTTTTGGACGGTATTTACCGTTGAGTCTGAGGGTTCGCAGAGCGTTGTGCTGGACCCCAGTGGGCTGCCGCTGCGATCCAATTAGTGTTCTGCTGGTAAAGGGCTGGGCTTCTACCTGCCTCTGGTGATACTTCTCCTTGACTGGAACTGCATGAGGCATGAAGTCAGGAATAGAGCCAGTGCTCTACTGTAATTGTATAGACACTGTTTCTCCGAAATCATAACGTTCGGGAAAGAACAAGTCGCAGTGTAGTGTCCTGTCATGGCCTTCCCTCGGGCGCGCCTCTGTTCTTTTATATAAACGCGGGCTCGCCCATCGCCTGGACGGCGTCAGATCTTCCCGCTCCTGCAACGATTTAAGAGAGCCTATTCCCCTTACAGAATGTGATGGAATATCACTCCGCATGGTCGCGCTAGCCGTTGCGTTTGGGTGCGTGGGACAGCATCAGGTCATTATCATCCTGTTCTTCCTCCTCATGCCAACCAGCTCGTTTACTCCTCCAGACAAGCTTCGCTGACGTCGTGTAACGCCGCCTAGCGTCGAGTATGCGCTGATAATGACACAGGAGGTTGTGTGCGAAGACAAGAGCAAAGGGCAGACTGCGACGTGGGACATGTTAATTTACAGGATTCTGAGGCCTTGCGTAGTCAAGTTTCTCAATACCATTGCTTCTGTTGAAGCAGATCCTCAGGCTTCAGTCCGCGATGTATCGTCGCCTCTTTGTCAGACTCAACGAGACTCGCCAGCACACTATCTGATTATTTTCCCCCGCATACGAATCTGTGCCTATGATCTGCTCAACTTCTGTCATACTTGTCCTGCAGATGGCGCAGAGCACGTGCCCAGCTAGAGACCGCAAACGAGAACGGTCTCGTACGTTGTCGCTCGTATCGTGGTTACACAGCATATCGCCTGCGCTCAGAGCTGAGGATCGCGCGCCAGCACACGTTACTTCATGGTGACGAAAAGCATGAATGCTTTCGAAGCCTCTAGCGTTGTTACTGTTGATGATCCTATGGACTGGTCACAACTGTACAGGTCTCATTCAATATGTGGTCAAGATCACGACGACATACGATGCTTTCGCAGCAAGTACAGGATGTCTTGCGAATTTGAGAGGATACGCCAACAGGATCAGTACGTTCATATTAATGATACGATAACAATGAAATATATGCATACTTATCCAATTAACACCATCAACTCCGCGCCCAGTGTCACCACGGGGCATATATTGCCATCGGCCCTTGTGACAATGCATTATAATAAATGGAGTTAACGAGTTTAAGAGAAGTCAAAGCGCTCGGGTAATACAATGGGTGCCACAAGCGTCCAGATGTACAAGCAGTGACAGAACCAAGCACTGACAATCTTGACCCAGCTAGCCGCATACGTGCGACCAACGGCAACGAAACTATTGTGGTCTTCGTCAGGACCGTCGTAGCTTAGCGTAAGCAAAGTAGAGACCCAGGCAGTGGCAAGGAAGAAGATGATGTGGAACATGGCGTAATTGTACTGTGTGCTCGCTCTCTCGTCGTCGTGAGCGGTGTTGGCGGGAGCGTCATTCTCGTCGTCCGACAACAGGGCATCCGCGGGCAGACTGCCCTCTTCAACGGCGCGTCGCAAAGCCTCGGCACGCATCTCGCGGCGTGCTGATGGCTGTTGTGTCACCAAATCGTGCTCGTCGTCTTCGGGGAGGCGAATGCTGTTGCCGCCGCCTCCAAGGCCAAGGCTCTGTGTGGCAGCACGGGTAGTGGTGTAGGCGACGGTTAGCATCGTGACGATGGCGCCAATAACAATGGAAGTTGTCCTTGTGCCTCGACCCCGGATCAGCGGGTTGCAGTGCTTGTCGTCGGGCTCCATGGACACGGCAGACATGGTGAGGTAAGTGCAGTAAATAGCAACCATGGCGGCCTGAGCCAGACCAGCCTTGGGGTTGTACTCTTGGATGGTCGGGTTGACGGAGAGAACCGATATGATGATCCAAAAGAGGAGATTGACAGTGATGGCTGCCTGGTTCATGGAGCAACCAGATCGGGCGAAGAAATAGTACTGAACAATCGTCATTGCAATAGAACCGACGTACATCCCCAGGGTCGAACCAATCAGGACAAAGCGCCAAACGCGGGAGTCGGTATCTTCGATCTGTGTCAAGCAGTACTCGGCCCAAGTATGCGCCAGGTCGACAAGAAGGATGAGGCCAAGTATCAGGAAGAGCATAGCCCCTGCGAAGGCAATGTAATTGCCCCAGAACACGAAGAAAGAGTCGGGGATTAGGAAGGACAAGACGATGAAAGCCAGCCAGGCGATGATCTTGGGGCCCCAGTAACCGTTCTGAATTGCGGCGCGGGGTTGTTTAGAAGACGTGACGCCAAAGAGAAGGCCAGCAAATATGAGGTGGAAGAGACCGAGAGCGAAATTGATTCTGTGGACCGCGAGCCAGCCGTGACAGGTTCCTGAAGGACAGTTGATCTTAACGTAGTCGAGCATGAGGTGCTCTAGCTTTTCGATGGCCCACGGCGTGAGCATGATCCACGCAATGATCGAATTGACGAGAAGTAACAGCGCATACGCAATACGGGTCGCGACGCTGTGCCAAGAGTTGTTAGCAACGACCGGCACAAGTAGAGCTATCGCGCATGTTTTCCATACCTGTTGCCGCATTTTCCGCATGCGCTGCAAACCATGGAGCAGGTGGCTGCTCCGCAGCAGCTGGCCGCGAAGGACACAATCTATAAGCACGACATGTTGGCATGGTTTCGTTTGATTTAGAGGAGTGTATTTGCGAAGCGTACCGTGCCTACGCTGGGCACAGCCAGCAGAGGTAGTGAAAGCAAGGCACCCATCGTGTCGAGAGTATGCCGCAGACGTGCGCCGTGGTTTGTCGGATCGCTATTTGGAGATGCCGCACCAAATGCGACAGCCTGGATTGGAGGGGTTCAGGGTCTCGCTCGTGCCCCGGTGATCGAGGATCTCTTGTAGCGCCTCTACTGGTCAAGATCGGGCAATGTGCAACCGAGGTTCAAGGTCGATGTCGACGTTGGAGATGATGATGGTCGTGTGGCTGGCAAGTCCCATGTGGATTTACTTACGTACCTTGCCTTGGCATATTACCTAAGCAGTGTCGACTGACCCGAAACTGTCATTTGGACCCGGCATCGGATCGATAAGCGTGGCACTAGCGCAGACAGAATCGTGCAGGTACTGATGACTTGAGCGGGTGAGGTACCGTAAGGCGTGGAGGGGTAGCGACGGGTACTTGCATTATTTGCGGAAAAAGGAGCAAGTGCCGGGCCGACAGCATGTAGCTGATAAGGCTGGCTGGCTGGCTGGCTGGCTGGCTGGCCAGTGCATGTTGAAACGGCCCTGGACCAGCACATGAGCTCCTCGACATCGTCTCGCGTCGCCGTCGACAGATGTCTTCGTCCGCAACAATCTTCCCACAGGCGCAGTGAGCCTGCTCCCATCATCGACGTCGAATACACTTGCGTTCTCTGGCAGGATCCAACAATGCACCAAAGTCAGGCCAGCCTGCACCGGGCGCGCATCGTCGCCAGTGTTGCGGCCGTCATCATCTCGCTCGCCTGCGGTACCAACGTGAGTGTGCTGTTGACTCGGCCACCTTCTGCTGTCCGATGATGGGATGGGAGCTGGAGCTTCTCGTCACCCTTTCTCGCGTGCAATGCTGACGCTCCTGGTGCCATCTATTTAGTATGTCTACTCCGCATGGGCTCCTCAGTTCGCGGAGAGGTTGAAGCTCTCGGCCACCGAAAGCAACCTCATCGGCCTCTCCGGTAACCTGGGCATGTACACCATGGGCGTCCCGATTGGCATGTTCGTCGACAGCCGCGGATGCCGACCCGCCGTGCTCGCCGGCGCCGTGTTCCTCGCTGTCGGATACTTCCCCTTACACTTCGCCTACGACCGCGCCTCGGGCTCCGTGCCATTGCTGTGCTTCTTCTCCTACCTAACGGGATTCGGCGGTTGCATGGCATTCGCTGCCGCCGTCAAGACCTCTGCTCTCAACTGGCCTCATCATCGTGGCACTGCGACTGCTTTTCCCTTGGCTGCCTTTGGCCTCAGCGCCTTCTTCTTCTCGCTCCTCGGTTCCATTTTCTTCCCAGGCAATCCTAGCGATTTCTTGATGCTATTATCCTGCGGCACCTCTCTTCTCACCCTAACGGGCTTCTTCTTCCTCAAGGTCTACCCTCAGACCTCATACCAAGCCGTGCCTTCGGGGGATGCCGAAGCTCATTCCGTCCGACGCTCCTCCAGCGATGCCTATAAACCTCATCGTGCTAATAGAGATGTCGAAGAACCCGGTATGTTGACGTCGCCTGCCAATATCCACGACCCTTCCTCCGCTTCCTCTTCACCTCCAGCCCAAGAGTCCACAACCACCTCTTCGCGCTCGCCTTCTATGGAGCGTGGCCGTAGCCCTGGGGCTGCAGTTGACTCCTTGGGTGATGCTGACGTAGACGAAACCACATCACTGGTGTCGAGCGACGCCGACGAGGCCCAGCCGTCACTTATCCGGACTAGTGTTGATTTGGATCGATCCCACCGTGTAGACATTCGAGGCTTTCAGCTCCTGCGCACTCTCTGCTTCTGGCAACTCTTCTTCATCATGGCCGTCCTTGCTGGAGTGGGTCTCATGACTATCAAGTAAGCCTCCCAACCTACAGAGACCGCACCACATGGTTGTGCCTTTGTGCCCCTTCTCATCATGCCCACGTTAACCTGTGTAAAGCAATATTGGCAACGATGCCAAAGCTTTGTGGAAGAAGTACGACCCTAATGTGGAATCCGGGTTTCTCGTCAGGAGACAGCAGCTGCATGTCTCCATCCTCTCCATTTGTAGTTTCCTCGGAAGACTATCTAGCGGTACATACCCATCCCGTGAAATCGCGTCGAACTTTGATCTGACCCTCGTGACATTTTAGGTGTTGGCTCAGATTTCCTTGTCAAAAAGCTTCACGCCAGCCGCGTGTGGTGTCTCGTCGTCGCCTGCATCGTTTTCTTCCTCGCCCAGGTGTTTGCGCTTAACATCACCGACCCGAACTGGCTCTTCCTGGTCTCCAGTCTCTCAGGCCTGGGTTATGGGTTCCTCTTTGGTGTCTTCCCATCCATCGTGGCCGAGCGGTTTGGCATCCGCGGCATGAGCCAAAATTGGGGCTTCATCTCGTTCTCTCCCGTCATTTCTTCGAATATCTTTAATCTGTTCTATGGTAAGATTTATGATGCCCACAGTGTAATCGAGCCCACGGGTGAACGATCTTGCGACGACGGTCTTGAGTGTTACCGCAGCGCCTACGGCATTACTCTTTTCGCTTGCATCATTGGCTTCGTCACATCTGTCTGGGTCATTCAGCATCAGCGGGCAGAACACGTCAAGGGATTCACCAAGGCGGAGGAGGAAGACTGAATACCACGGCATTTTGACTTTAGGGACTGGTGGGAGCACCAGCACACGGCAACATGATATATAGCGCATTATAGATGGTTTGGCGTTGCTTTGGGAGGTTCATTGGATAGGCAATAGCCGTTTATTCGCAATCACGAATAGCCTAGTTTATTGGAGTCCATTGAGTTCATTTTAGATGTTCACTCGAAACACGACAGTTGATGGGAACATGGCAAACTCGTCACTAAAGGTGAGATTTGAAGAATTGTTCATTGTTTGTATATGCTCGGTTGAAATATGATGTGCCGTGTCCGCCACAGCCGATAATGCGGCGAGATAGACATTCAAAATCTACCTAACGTCTCCCACAGGACGTCCACGTCACACCGTATCCGTCATGAAGGTACAACCCCAATTCGCCTCCTGTGCCCAGCCAGCTGGATTAGATGGGTAGTACTGCTGCGACATGGTAGAGAAAACAGAGCTATCTGGAGTCAACAGTCTAAAGAAATCATGAGACACCACAGGAAGGCTTCTGTATATATTCAGCAACAGAGAAAAGCACAAGTCCATACCCTTTGTATACAAGTCGAACGCCGCAGCAATGCAAAAGAAGATAGTGAAGGAAAGAACGAGCTCAAGACCAAATGGTCATGTACAGAGACTCTTTGGAGGATTTGGTTACCTCCGTGCTGAAGATGGTTCGTGATTGTGATGAGCGGTGGCCCGTGTTGGGTTCTTGTTGTGGTAGGGTGGGCGAAGCTTTTTTCGACCCTTTTCTTGGCCCCTGTCACTGCTGCTTTTGCGTAGCAGATCCCTTGTAGGAAGAACGAGTAGCCGGTCATGGAGCTTTCCCGACTTTCCGAGCATCGGAAGCACTGCCCTCGAACATGGCGCGGAGGCCACTTAACGACCAAGAATCAGTGGTTGAGTGGAGCACCACAAGCCATGCTGCAATTCCATTAACGAGATGGTGAAGCATGTAAGCATGGGACACTCCGTATATGGCGGCACAAAGGGCTGTTCCGAACAAAAGAACACTCGTGACGTGCCGCAGACCACTCGTGACCTGAGGAACCATCTTTCCAGTGGTAAGGTTCTCGACCAACAAAATGAAAGGAGTGATAGAAAGTACATTGTGGTGCGACGAAAACGGCGTGAGCCAGTGCACCGCCAAGTTGCGAACCCAGACAGCCAGAATGGGCAAATTAATAGGTAGAACCCACAACATTAAAAGAAGAATTGATTGGGCATAATGGTAATAGTTGATGTTGGTCGTTGAGCTTGTGATGGACTGGATTCGAAGAGCCCGGACGGTCGTAAACAGCTGCACTATGCAAGCGACAAGATAGGCGAATTGATAGGGAATGAAAGTCGACACAAGGAAAAGAAGGGCGGCTGTTGTGATCATCCTCCGCCGTGGCGTACTGGGTGCAAAGGCCGGTGAGGGTGCTCGTCGTCGCTCGTGCCCAGTAACAACAGCCGGAGCAGCAATAATTAGGCGGTATATTATAGCAAAGGCATGAACAAACCCGAGCATGAGATAATGGACGATTGCACAAACGCCCACGCACACCGTGCCAATAAGTGGCACGAGATATGCAAAGAAGGGATCTCCAGTGCCGATTAGAAGATCATTGCGGTGGAAATCCGGTGTGAGCGTGGTGACGGTGCGGGGAGTGTTGTGAAGCAAGCTGTCACTGATCGATGAATTGCCACTCAAGGAGACTGACAACAGGGTAAGGGATAGAAGCAGTAGCGGAATCGAGCGACGCAGCGAAAGATCCAAGCTCTCGGCAAAGGGAATGAAGATGCCCGTCTCGTCGTAAACGCGGAACTGCTTCCTAATGACCAGCGTGACGATGAGGAGAGGGAAGGCAGCAAAGACAGTTCGATATCGCATATACAGCTTCCCCAGGCTGCCGAGAATGTCAATCTTCAGCTGCACCGAAAGAGCGGCGCCGCAGGACGGATCAGTGAAGAAAGAAAGCGAAACGCCGCCGTCGGATGATTTCTCCATAGGCGGAGGTAGATAAGGAGCAATACCGTGCAGAGCAATTGTGGCGCGGCTGGCATTGACGAAGTATCTGGATTCGAATACACCGTCTATGTGTTGCCGAACCATCGGGGCAAAGGCTTCATTCGCCTGTTGGCATTGCGGTTTTCTGATATCTAGGCCATAAGCCAAGAGACTTGATTGGATCGACGGTATATGAACCTCGACCGCTGTCGGGCGACTGGCAGGCAGCTCGATCGAGAGGCCTGATGTCAGAAGCTGCACGAGGCTGATGGCATGTGTTTGATAGAATTTGTCTCTCTCGCTGAATTCGGCAATGACAAAGTTGTTGGTGGGAGATGCCGCTTTGTCCACCACAGCGATGAAATGGTGGTCGGCCAAGTGCTGAATATCATATTGCAAATAGGAGAAGGGCAGAATCTGCGGTTGCCCGTCCCCGTAGAATGGATGCCTCGTGTTCGAAGTTGAAGCAGGCAGTGCTATAACATCAGGGGCGGTATTCTTGCAGGCGAGCTTGATCGAGCCACCAGCATTCCTTGTAGCGTCGATGGTAAATGGCAAGGGCGAGCCAGCAGAGACATGTTGTAGCGGGAAGGCGCGGCACAGGAGAACCTCCAGCTGGCCATTATCCCCGGACTCATCCATACGACTGTCAGTCATCAAGGTAAATCGTTGCTTTAAGCCGTCGTTGGTCGGTATAGGTAACAGATGCGCCTGGGGGCTAGACTGAGTACCAAGACTACCTAGGACTAGCCTGTCGCCTGGAGGCATGGTCGCTTCTGCCCGGTCATCAATCGTTAGGAGAGTATTCATGTCCTTGAGAGGAACGAGCTTTTCGGCCTTGGGTTCCAAGCCCGTCAACAATCTCTTCCTCAGGACACTCATCCTGTCAGCCCTTGGTTTGGTTTGAGAAGCGCGGCGAACGTCCACAATATCGAATAGAGTCCGGGTTACCACTTTTCTAAACTGATCACACCATAATATGGCCTGGTGATCCATACTCGTCCAGACGGTAGGTATTCCACTTGTGAAGACTGTGAAACCATGCGTCTCTGGGACGAGCGACTCGAGACTTGCGTAATCTGAAGGAACGACAGTGTCAAGGCTGCCACCTGCGATGGAAACGAGTGTCACATGCCAAAGAGGATTGTTATTCGCCCATTTTTGAGTGTAAGCGCGACGCCAGTAATCATTGATCTCGTCGTATATTCGAACAATCTCCCCATCAAACGTGACAGGAGGTCGGGCATGCGGGGCGGACATGGTGATGATGGTATTTATCGAGTGCGCTTGGTAATTTGGCTGGATGAGCATCGTGCGGGCCACAACACCACCCATAGAATGCCCGAGGATAATAACTGACGTAGGGTCTGGGAGATGAGAGTTCCGTGCTGTCCTCTGGGGGTCCGAATAGAGCGAGAGAATATAGCGAACAGCCTCGTTAAGATATTCCGCCTGATCAAGTAAAGTTTGGCCATGAAAAGCAGTAATGTCTTCGTTGAAGTCAACGGTGAAGAAATCAAGACTACGCACGCCCGCATCAACGGCGACACCATCATGCTGCAGGTAGTGATGGAAGTAGTTGGCGGCTTCAGAGGCTATCGGGCGAACCTGCTTATAGCTCCCAGCATTGCCCGGGATGAAGAGAACGGGAACGCCACGGAGCTGTCGTCAAGTCACAGTCAGTATCAGGTTCGGCTTGCGCTTTATCAAAGAGAAAGGAGAAGCACAGAGTTCCAAATTACCTTTTTTGTATTATCGATGCCCTGCTCTCGGTAGAGATACAGCGAGTACTTGGTAGCAAACCGAGTGTGTTCGGTATCGAATTCGGAAAAATGCTGATATGACGGGCGCATGTATGACATGCGGCAGCCTTTGGGATCCGTTTGACAAGAGACAAGAGATTGGAGTATGGCGAACAGCAAAGCAATCCCAAGCGCAGAGGTTAGGAAAAGCAGCACCGGGATCGACCACGGACTGCGCCGACTCTTCTCAAGCAAATCGTTTGACAGCGCCATGCTCGAGGATTTGGAACCGGGTGGCTGCGGTGGGAGAGTATCGTTGCCCGCAGAGGCAGCTCGTGCAGCGGGATAACCATTCAGGCCTTGCAAAGATTTCCAACTTAGACTGCTGGACCGCCGTGTCCTCGCAGGAGTGACTCGCGATTTGAGGGCATCGGAATTCAGGGCAGGCTCGGCATCGGGAATGTCGGACTCGAGAGAGGATTCAGCATCGTCATCGGTCGACTCGGAGGGGCGCCTTTTCATGGAGAAAGGAATTGCTCGGGGCTCCCAGGCGCTGAGAGAAGGAAGTCGGTTGCAGGTGATCCCGATGTTTGAGCCAAGAGGACGGCGACAAGTGCAGTGGTTCGTCCCCCAAGGAGTTGGCCGGATCTGGCTACTGCTGCTGTGCCCTCGTCGATATCCTTTTGCGTATCCCTTCTCTTCCTCTCCACTACTGAAAACCTTGAAAAGCGAGCGTGAGTTCCCTACAAATGGGACAGGACGGCGGTAGCGAGCGGATCAGGTTTGGGAAACATTAAATCGGGATGGCGAAGGCAACACATGCCGTGCTGGGAGGTGGTTGGCTAGCAAGCCGGCTGGCTGGGAACTTGCTTGGAGTGGGTGATGGACACAGGTTGGAAAGTTTGTCCAAGGCAGAGGTACCGTAGCGCACTGTAGCGGGCCACCAGAGGTACCTACGCCACAGGGGTTGTGTCGTCCCATGCATGAGGTGCCTGCACGGTCACTGGAGGTACTACCGGGCGGGTGGGCACTTGCTCCGAACCTAGTGCTTCTTAGCTCAATCGCATCCAACATGGAGTTCCAATGAATTAGCAGCGGCTAACTTAAGCACACATTACATTACCGCTCCATTGGGCCTCTAGACAGTTGTAGATAATAGAAAGAAGAACATTTTCGATTTCGAAAGCAAGGTACAGTTCAGGTATCTAGAGCCATCCAAAAAGCAACAAAAGCAGGGCATCTTCAGTTCCAAGAACTTATTGACGTCGGCCCCGCTGGCTACAGCAGGGTGGCTGCCGTCCCGATGATAGCTGCACAAACTGACCAGTGAACGTGCAGGCAGCTCCGAGCATCATAGCATCAAGCATTGGCGCTACCAGGTTTTGTCCTGATCTGCTCCTCGGGATTAGCGCAGATGCAGGGGCAGGGCGGAGCTTCTAGACCACCTCACACCATGACGGGACCCAAGACACGGTACGTACGAAGTACATGTACTTGAATATTTGTACAGGTCGCAAACCTGCTAGAGCGAGCCCCACGATTACTACATTGGCCGTTTGCGGCGTTTCATCAAAGATCCACCGCTGGGAGCTTGCGACAGCAAACACCATGGAAGTCCCTGTCTAATATTGTCCAAGGTGGGTGGGTGTTTAGCTTGCCTATCCTTCTTTGCGCTTTCAAGCTTGTTGGCACGCGGATTTGTTTGTATCTCGTGATGAAACCTCGGCCTTGATAATACATGTTCGTACGCAGGTCTTGGCTGCCTTGAACATACTTTGATTTATTCAATAAGGTGCTGACCGTAGATTCGACTTAATCTCGATTTAGTGTCATGCAGAAGAAGCATGGCCCCACAATTTCCAAGCAGAATATCCACCATGTGCGTGCCACATGCCTTCAATTACAGCAGAATAGGATTACAACAAAATATCATCATCACCACCAGTGGAATTGGACTTAGCGTCTACCCGGGAAGCAGCAGTGGCGATGTCGTGCGTCTAAAGTGGTACATCTCGCTCTTTGCTCTAGGACTGGAGGCTTATCTCGAGGTACAATATAGCACTCGTTCTGGGCATTCCGCATAGCAGGCCGACGGCATGCTGTCGCTTCAGCGCCAAATGATTGGCCGCGAAACGAAGGACAACTACTGGACAGCAGCGGTATGAACGTGATAACCGTCACTTGTACGCGGATGCCGCGTTTCGCACAAATGCAATCAATATCGAGGGGTGGCTGGGGGTTATGGACACCTGTCTGGCCGCTACGGAAACTAATTTCATTGCCCCTGCCTACCGCTGGTTGATTTGCTATGAGATGAGTCTTATGAATACATGATGAATGGCCGTGACAAAATGGTTCATTTCTCATGCCTCTTGCGCATGCCCGAGGAGTAAGACCAAAGGGAATGTCAGTAACACTATTCTTCGTTTTAGTCTACCTTAGTACAGTGCAGCGCTTGGTGCTGCCAAGCGTTTCTTTTTGCATGATAATACACCTCATGTACTAGGAAGATAAGAATATCGGCAAATCCTACAAATTGGTGAACAATTGATGGCATTTACGGAGGTACCACGCAAAATGTCAGCGGTCTAGGTGGGGGTACTAGAAGTTAAGCTATCGCGTAGCGACGCGTCCACGCTACTCTCAACCGGCAGCCATTGGTGAACCGCTTTCCACTCTCATAGTCTCAGATGTAACAGTTCAAGCTGATGCATTCTACTTGGCGTCGCTGGGTGGCAAAACGTGGGATGGCATATTCAAGCAACATACGAAATATATTGTCGCCGGAATATGAATATACACCGTATGCTTAGGGGTCCTTTACCCTGGTCTATAATGCTGCTTGCCTTGAGTACAATGTCGAACAGACCTTTGGGTACTAGCAAAATACCGGGATAATTACGTCCACTGTACCTACCGGAATCACCAGCTTAGTACGGAGTAGCAAGTAGTACCTACTTTATCCGAGGAAAATACCCGCAATAAGTCGCTGTGAACTGCTCCTGCCTCCTGCTTGCACTCGTTAGTGCAGAACCTACCCTACTTGACCTGACGAACTGGATGAACCTCATCACAACTGCAATAGGACGGTACATCTTCGGCGAAGCAACATTTCCTTCTTCCTTACCTACCGGAAGATGTACCTCATGCACTCGGTTTGAATCGCTTACCTCGTTTTGCTATCATATCGGCCACTAGCGGTCCCGGCAAAAGTCCTGTTTTAACATGAGTGAGCTCGGAGCTCCTTGACTCACAGGCCAACGTCGAAGCGCTTATGCACGAGCTCCGCGTGTCCGTGGACTTGCTCCGACCGTGCATCGACCTGCCCAGAACATGCGACCAATTGCGAAAGTGAAAGAGCTCACATGGCGACCATCAAGCAGATCGATGATCGAACGGTTTGTACCCAATGTTGTTTCCAGCAGCGGCTGCCAAAGGTGCATGCTAACGAATATTCTACTGTAAAGGTCCATCAAATCCAGTCTGGCCAGGTCATCGTAGACTTATGCTCAGTCGTCAAGGAGCTTGTGGAGAATAGCGTCGATGCCGGGGCTACCAGCATCGGTACGCCTAAACTCACAGTGACCGCAGGCCCGGTGCGACTTGCTAATCCGTTACCATAGACGTACGCTTCAAAAACCAGGGCCTTGACTTGATCGAGGTGCAAGACAATGGCAGCGGCATTGCTCCTGCAAACTATGCCTCAGTTGCCCTCAAGCATCACACCTCCAAGCTCTCGTCATACTCCGACATAGCTTCCCTACAAACCTTTGGCTTCCGAGGGGAAGCACTAGCGTCCCTATGCGCACTCTCCACATTCTCCCTGGTGACCTGCTTGGCCGAAGAGGCTCCCAAGGGGACGAGGCTGAGCTTTGAGCAGTCTGGCAAGCTCAAGGGAACCTCGGTAGTGGCTGCTCAGAGAGGCACTACCGTCTCAATCGAGAATCTCTTCTTCAACCTTCCCGTTCGTCGTCGTGAGCTTGAGCGGAATATCAAAAGGGAGTGGCACAAGGTCATCGCCTTGCTAAATCAGTATGCCTGCATTCAGACGAATCTCAAATTCTCAGTCTCTCAACAGCCCACGAAAGGCAAACGCATCGTCCTCTTCTCTACCAAGGGCAACAGCACTACTCGCGATAATATTATCAACATATTCGGTGCCAAAACAATGGCATCTCTGGTTTCTTTGAACCTGAAGCTCGAGATGCAGCCATCTTCACTGGGTCCTGCTCTTCAAGGACCGCCCAAGGTCCATACGCCATCTTCCGAGGTGCGCATTGTAGGTCACATATCCCGCCCCGTGGGCGGAGAAGGAAGACAGACCCCCGACCGGCAGATGTTTTTTGTCAACGGAAGACCATGTGGTTTGCCTCAGTTTGCTAGAACCTTCAACGAGGTCTACAGATCGTACAACTCGTCACAGTCTCCCTTCATCTTTGCAGACATACAACTTGATACTCACATGTACGACGTCAATGTCAGCCCTGACAAACGCAGCATTCTGCTTCACGATCAGAATCGTCTGTTAGATACCCTTCGCTCATCCCTATCTGCTCTCTTCGATGAACATGACCAAACTGTTCCATTCTCTCGCCCGGTGGAATCCCAGGGCTCCCGCAGATCTGAAAGTACAGCTGCGGCAGAGAAGGAAAAACAGAAGCAGAAATCGAAACATTTGACTGCAAAGATGACTGATACTCCAGATTTGGACCAGTCTACCGGGGACGAGGGCGAGCAAGAGGATTCGGACGATGAACCATCCTCATCTGAAGAAACTCCACCGACAAAACACAGAATTACAACCGCAAGATCTTTGCTAGAGCATGGTCCTGATCAACGCTTAATCAGCCAATGGGTTAGAAGGGCGACAATACAAACCCCAAATCTTGTTGATCATGCTCCATCTGGCGTAGCGGAAGAGACAATGTCTTTGCAAAGCTTACACAAGTCGCCCGGGTTGCGCGGACGCGGCTCCTTGTCAAGACGGCCTAGGCCGGTCAGTGAAGTGGAGGACGAGGAGTCGGTCTCCGGAAATAAAATTGGGCAAAAAGCAGAGGACAAACCTGGACCGACGCTTTGCGCCCAACTGTCTCCCTTCAACCGCATCGAGCCTGACGATCGACCGATACCAGCTGTCCAGCCTATCAAACCGTCACAAGGTCGTTTGGATGTTGGGCTTGTCTCCAGCCGATCCCCAAAGCGTCCGCTTGAGAATATCACAACCGTAACCATCGGCGCTGGCCCGTCCGAAAGTCCAGATGGCCCTTCGAAGAAACTGCGCTCCAGGGACAAAGCTGTGGACAGATCTTTTGGTCAACATTTGTCGCGGCTCTTTTCAGCTAATAAGTCGCCAAACCAAAACGCTCCACCGAGGCGCAGTGATACGAGTGATACCGACGAGGACGAGGACAGTCTGGACCAGCAGGGCTCGGTTGCGCTTGAGACCTCTGAGGACAAGGTCTCTGACGTTAGTGATTCAGAAGTCGCACCTACCCTGGTTAGCAAAGTGCGCCTCGCACCGAAGGCACAGGTTGCAGCTCTTGGCGCCAGAAAAGATGTCCGGCCTATCAAGCAAGTTGAGGAGAAAGATGATTCGGATGGCGAACCAACGGTAGAGCCAAGAGCGTCGTCATTGCAGCCTACGTCACGTCGTAAAGACGCAGTGTTTCGTTCAGTGCAGCAGTTGCACGTAGATGAAGCCCAGTTGCAATGTCAGATGCAGCGTTGGCACAGTCACGTTGCGGATTCCAGTACATCCACAACCGACCTAAACAACGTCGAAGATCTTGATGCATCCGATGCAGAGTCCAGGCTTGCTCTGATTATCTCAAGATCCGACTTCCCGCGCATGAGGGTCGCCGGGCAATTCAACTTGGGGTTTATTATTGCCATCCGGCCAGCTAGAGGGGACGAAGAAAGCCAGGGCAGTACCAGCCACGACGAGCTATTCATCGTAGATCAGCATGCTTCCGACGAGAAGTACAATTTTGAAAGACTTCAAACCACGATGGTCGTTCAGTCCCAGCGGCTCGTGCACCCCAAGAGGCTGCAGCTGACTGCTTTAGAAGAGGAGATTGTAATTGAGCACGCAGATGCCATTGAAGCGAATGGTTTCAAGGTTGAGGTTGACATGAGCGGTGACTGGCCCGTAGGATCGCGTTGTCAGCTCATGGCTCTCCCGCTCAGCCGGGAAACGACATTCGATCTGACAGACTTTGAGGAGCTACTATCCCTCTTGGGAGAAATGGAGGGCCAGTCAACCCATATTCCTCGCCCTTCAAGGGTGAGGAAGATGTTCGCGATGAGGGCTTGTCGGAGCAGCATCATGATTGGGAAACCGCTCAACGCTGGTCAGATGTACTCCGTGCTGAGGCACATGGGAGAAATGGACAAACCGTGGAACTGCCCGCACGGTCGCCCAACAATGCGACACTTGTGTCGACTACAGACTTGGGACGACAAAGGTTGGAAGCAGGATAGCGCAAGCGATTCAACATCTGTCTGGAGCTCATATGGCAGCAACGCCTAACCGCGT
>KL660851.1:1518-18891 GCA_000732775.1 Stachybotrys chlorohalonatus IBT 40285
GCGCGCTGCAGTGGCTTCCCGTCATTTCGGGCCTCGTCTGGCTCGGCATGCTCCTCGGCATGCTGCTCCACTGGATCATCAACGAGAACAGCCGGCGCTACCCGGGCATGACGGACGGCCAGACCATCGCCTACATCAGCGACATTGGCGCCGCCGAGCTCCAGCCGCTCTTCATCGCCGGCTCCGTCGTCACCACCGTCTTCCTCGACCTCTCCTTCGCCGCTGAGCGCTGGTTGCGCCACAATGGCCGGCTCGCCCCCAACGGCACCACCATGGAGAAGGTTCTCGCCATCCTGTCCATCATCTTTGCGCTCATCGGCACCGCTGGCTTGATCCTGCTGAGCATCTTTGATACCAACAACTATAATCGCCTGCACAATATCTTTCTTCTGTGCTTCATTGCCGGCTACTTGCTTTCTGCCATCTTCATCTGCTGGGAATACGGCCGTCTGGGTCTGAGTACGTCACCCCCGACAATAATCATGCGCAGTTTCTTGCCCACTTCATACTAATAACCCCCCCAGACAACCGTCACTTCCGTGTTCTTCGAATGTCCTTCTGGATGAAGCTCACCTTCGTCGTCGTCGAGCTCTGCCTCGCCATCGCATTTGCCGCCACCACCTTCAGCGACCTGACCAACGTCGGCGCCATCCTCGAGTGGGTCGTCTCCCTCATCTTCACCCTTTACGCCATCTCCTTCTACGTCGATCTCGCACCGGCCGTCAAGACCAAGTCCCGCACCAGCCGCTTCGTGAAGCCCTCTGCGTACGCCATGGAGGAAGGTACCGCCCCCAACCCGCTCTACAACAACGGAAACTCCAACTACCACAACGGTGGGCCCCATTACTATAATGGTGACTCGAGACCTCACCCGACGAACTTCTAGTGGCCTGTTGTGGTCGTGGATGTGTTTGCCAAAGCGTGTTTTCTTGGTTGTGCTTTGCATGAGGAATTATGCGCCCTTGGATGCTACACCTTGCTTCCTTTCCCAAAGGCGTTTTGATGCTGGGAGTTTTGGATAAAGACTATTTCCTTCAACATTTGTGCTTCAGTTGTAATTCAAGCGAGGGATCGGGATTTATGGGAACATGACAAGACTTTGAAGCATCTATTACTTGATCATGCTGGGAACCGTTCTGATACGTTCGAGTAGGTTATACCAAATCTCTCATGAATAATTCATTCATATAGCAAATTTGATTTAATACGCGCCGTGGTGTGGAACATTCATACCATTGAGTTATTCAGAATAATAACGACCGGCACCTCCTCAGCCAATCCTGACCGCTATTGAAACGCCCTCCGCTGCTGAACCGAAGAAAACCCAAAGCAAAACTCTGACAATATGAATATTTATCGATCCATCAACTCCCGGAATCGCGAGTCTCGCGTGGGGCTGCTGCTGGTGCGTACCGCAGGATCCCCCAGCGGTCGCGGCAACACCATGGGTGCTTCGTCGAAGCGTTCAGTCGAAGCTGAGCTGTTGCTGCTAATAGGACTGACCCCGCGCGAATCTGTCGCAGGTTCATCGTTGTCGCGCCCAGCCAAGGCGACATCGCGCATGCTGGATGGCCGATTCTCTAAACTGGTTGAGCTTTCATTCCCTTCCTGGCGTAATGCGGCGCCTCCTAGGAATGCCTTCTTCTTTTCGTTTTGATCTCCAGTTGATTTCCTTCTTGAGAACCGGTTCTTGATCCAGCCCTTCATTTTGGACGTTGGAGAGGTAGATTCATCCGCCGTCTTTGGTTGGTCTGTAGCGGTGGCCTCAACCGCAGTATCTACCGCGAGGTCAGGGTGTGTCTCGTCCACAGACTGCACATTAGGGGTAACGTCATCCCGTCCACCTTCCTCATCTTCGGATCTGTCTGTGTGATGGCCAGATCCGAAGGTGTCGCGCCTAGATTTGCGTTTCTCTTCCTTGGCCAATCTCTTCTGTTCGGCTTTGGCGGCCTTTTCTTCATCCTTTTTTTCCTTCTCTTCCTGCTTGCTTTGTCGCTTCTTTGCACGCTCTTCTTGTTTATCCTCCTCTGCTACTTGGTTAGTCATGGCAACAAAAGATGTGCAAGGTGGTGGCAACGTACCCTTAGTTTTTCGTTTGATCTCCTTAATCTCCCGGTCGCGAGCCTTCTGCTTCTCCTGTTCCGCTTGTCTGGCCTCCTCTTCTAGTTTCAGTATCGCCAATCGTTCTCGCTCCACCTCGGCCTTTTCGTTAATGTCATCAAGCACCGGCTGGACCCTTTTCGAGGCAATGGCGTTGACTTCCTCCGGGTCCATAAACTTTCCACCTCCGAGATCGACCTTGCCCTTATTGACTGCGCGTGTCTCGTGACGAACCTGCGCTTCTTGCTGCGCTCTGGTTTCCCACTCGGCTATCTTGTTGGGATTGACTTTCCCAGTCTCCATGTAGACTTTTTCATCCATCCCTTGTAGCCTTGCCTTGACATTTCGCTGGGCTGCCGCCATTAGTGCTTCGCGATCTTTGTCACGCTTACTGCTGTCCACCTGTGACAGTTTGGAGGAAAACATGGACATCTGTTGTCTGATGCGCTGCGATTGCTCCTGGTCATCCATATCGCCGTCGCTAGACGCCCGTCGCCGAAATTTGGCAGTCATGGAGAAACGGCGCTTGGGGCTTTGCGCGCTGCCGTAGTATTCCTGATATTCACGGCTCTTTTGGTGATCATCATGCAGCTTGGACAAACGCTCCTGGGCTTGCTTGTAGGCAGCATCTTGTAAGCTTATGAATGGCGTAGACGAAGCCGGTCTGATGCTTTCTGATGCATCATCTTTGGAACGGTTAATGTTTTTCTGCTGCAGGGTGTACATTTTCCTGGCCATTTCAACGGCACTCTGGTGTAGCTCCTGATTGCGCTGCTGCTCGTCAACTTCAGGCTGGACCATTGGGTGCGAAGTGAACATATTGCGTGTCATGGTGGTAACGGGAACAGCGCCCACGTCTTTGGCAGGCGCCCTGGCCTTCATTGAGGCCCGGTGAGCCATAGTTGCGCCATTCAGGGCGCTGGAAGCTGCGGGTTGCGAATCCTTGGACAAGGGGGGCTGAGAAGGCGAAGAGGTAGCACGGGGTCTCGCTGACATGGCACCCTTGGCTGCAGCAAGGGACTTGCCATCCTCAGCGGCATCCGAGACATTGCCCTTTCTGGTGGAAAGCGTCCGGTTGACAGCAAAGGCTTGGTTTGCAGCAGAGCTTCCGTGTGATAGATTGACCTGTCGAGGAGAAGCTGGACCTGATGCGTGGAATGCTTGCGTGGCTGCTGAATTCCCCCAGCCGTCATGAACATTTTTGGGGGCTCTAGCACTGTTGGCACGCCTGAGAGCCGCATCGGCAGAGCCCACGGCGAGGAGTGCAGCTTTGGCCCCGTCTGAGTTCGAGGTCGGTTCCCATGCTGGTGTCATCTTGTAGTCTTTTGCGAGAACAGCGGCGGCAAAAGCAGAGGAAGACTCATCGGGCTTCCAGGGCTCGATAGGCTTTTGACTGGCCCATCCGAGGGATGCGGCGGCACTAGCAGCAGCTCCATTGGGGCTGAGTCCATGTGACGGGAAACTTGGAAGGCTGCGAGGGTCCGCATACTTGAGGCGGCCGGCTGTGAAATCTATGGACAGTATAAGCATGCATGCATGCGGCTTGGGGATATGTGGATGAGCGCGGGGGTAGCAGGGATCGAGCGAGGATGTGGCCATGACGTTGATGGCTCAATGGAATGCTGCAAAAATAATAATTACATTAACTAAAAATGAACGTACCCGGAACAGCCTGAGGAGGAGGGTCCTCGAGCATGATGTGCTGGTGGATAGGTTTAATGACTGGGCTGACGGAAGGGACGGAGCTGGGAGTCGAAGGGAGGGCCTGCGGGCTCGTCTGGCTGTGGGACAATTGGGCACAAGCAGCAATTGGGATGAAGCGTCCTGCAAATCGAATAGAGGATGTCCTTTAAGAGAGCATTGACTGTCGGTTGACGTCGTGGTATACAAGTTCTCCAACGATAAACAACGCTGCTAATATCGTCGAAGATAAGGATAATGATGGCGACGATGTAATCGCACAGCTGCTGTTGCGGATACTGACGATGATGATGATGATGATATACTGTAAGATCAGGTGCTCACTGCACTCGGTAGCAGTGGGGAGGATGTTCACAGGGGTCCAGGTCGCCCAAAGTGCAGTCGACAAGGGTCGGAAGAGTTTAGAGATGAGGAGACCCAGATTGGGCAGGCCGGCTAGATTATAAGAATGGAGTAATGGGCGACGGAATCCTAGGAGCTAGCTAGAGGTGTATCGGTGACGATGACCCAAGACTCAATCTGAGAGGCGCTGCCAAGAGACACGACAGCTGGGCGGACGACAAGTACCTTCCGCGCATGACATATAGGCTCAAGTTGCCTCGCAAAGGGAAGGAAGCGGTGGCTCGAGTTACCTTGCCTCCCCTAGCCCCCAGACGACCACAGGGGGCTGACGTCATGGAGAACCCTTCGGGGCTGAGGCCATGATGAAGGCGGGCTGCTGCATGACGCTAAAGCGACGGCGAACTGTTGGTGCCACGGTGCCACTAAGTCTGGGAAGCCACTGATGGGGCCCAGCGGCACCTCAACTCGCAGCGCCATCACATCACGAGCTACGTCTTAGTCTGTGCTCTTGGCCATCTTCAGCTACGGCGACTCGAGGCCTTGCGCCCTGCGAATAGACGGCGAAGACGGACTGCCACCACCGAGAGACCCTTTGCCCTCTGCTGCTGGCCATTTTCACCTTTCGCTTTGCTTCCAGGGCAGTCACCCAACCATCGAAAAGAACATGTCAACAAAATGGAAAAAGAAATCGAGGTCCATCAGGAGTGCCGTGGCCTTGGGAGTTGTTGACCGCTGCTTCGCACACGATTCGTCTCCCCCACCGACTAGGAAGGCACCGTTGGTGGTGGCTGGATTGGGAAATCATCGAGGCCCAAGTGACGTAGACTGGCCTTCCCACATTCATGCCCCTCGCGCCAGTTGCCGCAGTGCATTGCCTTTCGATGTCGCCTATATTGACGCTAGCTACATGCTGTCTGAAACGGTGGCTCGAATTGCAACTGAACGGTCTGTACAGTAAAGGACTGTTCTGTAACGGCATGACCGACACGCGCTACAATGATCCAGGAAGTTGCCGATACTGTACTCAGAGTAAAACAGACTGGTGAATGCTGATAGTGACGTCCTCCTAGCGGCATCGTTGACCATAATCCATCCCAATCTGGAAACTTTGAACCAATAACTACTAAACTACCTAGGCAGGTTATCACACCAGGTCTCATTTACCGAGACAGATGGAGTAGCCAATATCTATCTGTGTAATCAATTCAGATCTCATTCCCTGAGATAGAGAGGAAACGTTATGATTACAGTCATATTCCCCATCTTGCCAGCGACCCATAGACAATGCACTAGAGGGCAGCCTGGTGCATTTAGAACCATGTCACAAAGACCCCTGCAAAGTCCTCGGTCCAGGATCCTAGATCTGCTCAAGGTGAGCTGAACAAGATTCGTCCCAGATCTATGCCGCGCCGTCAAATAGTGATTGGACCTTGCAAGGCTCCAAGCCAAACTTTGTTACCGGAATGCTGCTTGATGGGAGCGGCTCTCGATTTCTGATATGGATCCTCAAGCACAATTAGAACAAGTCCTCAACTTCCGCGATGTCGGCAATACTGTCAACAAATTCCTAGGCCAGAGGTTCGAACACCGGATGGCACCCTACATGCCCTTAACGTTGGCTGTTTTGACTGTTTCCTAGGCGAATTCGCGAGGGCGTCTTCTATCGTTCAGCCCGACTAGGTGTGCCTACCCTTTCCGTTTGAGTTGTGGAGGCATATGCTAATCGATTTTCTTCTTTTCAGACCATGCGACAAGCAGCGATAGACACGCTCTCAAGGATGGATTCGGGGTCAAAACAATCATCGATCTGAGATCAAAGTAAACACATGGAAAAGCCAAGCTCGCACCGTGACGCTGATTCATCTAGGACGGAACATCGTGAACAAGCTGCAAAACACCAAACCCAATATGTGCATCTGCCGCCAGACCAGCGTCCGTCTCTTCAAATCGAAGGGCTTAGGTACGAGAATGTCAGGATCACTGGACCGGCATTCGAGAAGCACCTGGCCCGCCAGCTCTCATGGTGGAATCTTCTGTAAGATTCATATCTACCATCGTATCATTCTTGCCATGGCTGATGACCTTCTTCTGCCAGGAAGGTGCTGTTCTTGTACATTTTGGGGTACAGGCTGCAAGCCGTCAGTGTCGTGTCTCGCCAAGTTATGCTCCCTCGTGGGCTCATCGGCATGGGTCTGGACACCTTGGATCACTCTGTGTCTGAGATACGGCAGGCTTTGTTACTCTACGCCAGTGCTGAATCGTTGCCCTCGGTGATCCACTGTACCCAAGGGAAAGACCGAACAGGTAGAGAACTAAGCCCTTCAAGTGTCATCCTGGGTTCCACTGACTCCCCCGCCCCCATGAACAGGTCTCGTTTGTGCTTTACTTCTGATGATCCTTGACACCCCCTTGCCAGCCATCGAGCACGACTATCTCTTGACAGACGCCGCATTAGTCTCCGATCGGCATCATCGAATCGTGGAAATCCGGCAGATTGGCCTGACGGAAGACTGGGCTGATACCGCCAGCGAGATGATCACGAAAGTCAGCCAGCATATTTCCGATCAATACGGGGGGCTCGTCAATTATCTGGACCACATTGGAGTTGGACCCGAGGATAGAGCCAGAATCAGGGAGAACCTTTTGTACTGAAAGCAGAGGCATTTTACATGCTTTAGAATTTCGTGTTTATTTCTTTCTAAAGCGGCCCTGGAGCCAGCAACGATACATCTTCTGCTTTGATGCACGGTTCACGAGCAGCCGCCTGTCGACCCCAAGGTTTTCAATGTCGAACAACGGCGAGGCATTGCCGCCCTCCGGCTCGGTCTCCCCCCTCCAAATCGCGGCCAGTTCGTCCCTATCGAAAAAGTACACACGGGTACCGTCGCCCCGGATGTAGAAGTTCTCGTCAAGATAACGCCCTTTTCTAAAGCGGACTTGGGCCAAATCTCCTCTTCCATAGTCACGGAAGCAGATTAGACCTCCCGGCTTCAATACCCTGTGCACGTTGCGCACAGCCTTAGCCCATTCCTGGGGCGCCAGCGCGGAGAAAATGAAGATCAGCACAGCAACATCTACAGAACCTTCCTCAACATCGGGCGGCATGTCATCTCCGGCGACATCCCAAACATCGGCTTGGATGAGCTTTGTATCGTAAGACTCGTGTTTGCGCATGACCTCTACAGCGGTCTTGGAGTAGTCGCAAGCATGGATTTTCAAATGCGGATTTTGATTCACGGCTAGAACTGGGAACGCTGTGTTGCCAGCGCCGGCACCAATCTCCAACAAGGTCGTTGGGCCAGCATCCTCTTTGGTAATCTCAGCGAGAACCGGGAATTCTTGCCGAAGCCACTTCCGGTCTTTGAAAAAATTGGCCGTGTTATTCTTGTAAAAAAGATTCCACCACTTGGCTGGGTTGGAATTGAACCTGTCTAAGCCATAGAGTTAGTGACGTGGCTTGAAGATTGTGTTGACGACGCAAGTCATTTAGTTGTTGGTAGCAGTCAGATGGGAGCGAAAGACTTAAGAAGGCAAGTTTTCATCAGGTATCAGATGAACTATGCATTGGATTGGGGATCATCATGCAACCAGAGGGAGTGGCTGAGTAGGGGTTTTGGAGAAAACTTACTCTTGTCAAAGTCAGATACCGGGGATTGGCGCTGCATTTCGAATTGCCGCTCAGCATACTCCTTGTACGCATCGTCAGTCTCGACGTGATCCCACGCGTTAAACTCAAACACATCATCGCCTTCGCCCAAATAGCGGCTGCCAAACTGGAACGGGTCAGTTCTCTTCAAGTTGTTGGCCGGATCGTGCGACCGATGTGGAGGGACCTCAGTCTCCGTCACCTCCTGGCTTGAGCCACCAACGCCGGCAGCGACTTGGTCTGCAGGTGTTTGGGCAACAGCCGCATCAGCTTCCTGTAGGGGAGACGCCATGGCCAAGATCAAGCCCAAGCAGTTTCTCCGCCTACGTGCCTTGACTGTTGAGTCTATAGCTGAGATTTGAACAGGAGGAAGGATTGCGCTCAGCCTGGGATTTTTTTTTCGCTGTGAAAAGGACTAGCGCTTATGACTAAGTGGTTATGGAATGGATCCAACAAAGCCTGGGAGTCTATCACTGATTGGCTGGCTCGGCTGCGGACTAACTGAGTCCCGCTCCACGAGCTTGGGCCAATCAAAGCATCCCCTCCATCTCCAGCAACGTCGATGAGAAAGGGTTGGCGGACGAATGTGCTTGTTATCCGTCAGGACCATCTTGGAGGTTTCACAAGCATCGAACTCGACCCCTGTATACGTCCCCAGTACCGAAATCATCATTTTGTTTGCATTATTGCCAGCTGACGGGCGCAATGCCAGCCTCACTTACAAGGGCTCAAGCCCAAATTTCGAACGCCGAGGTGCTCCAGCTTGCCCAGCAAGCACCAACCATCCTTCGCAAGAACCCCAAGGCCTTTTCCTCCTCGCCGCTCTCGTTTCTATTTACATCGACGGAATCGATCGAGCTTTGGACAATTTACGAGAATCTCCTTTTGTCATGCCTACGGTCCGGCGACGATGAAGCCGCGCATCAGTGTATGGAGAGGCTAGTAACACGGTTCGGAAACGACAACGAGCGCATCATGGCGCTTACTGGCCTTGTCAAGGAGGCACAAGCTTCGAATCACAACGAGCTCGAGAAGGTGTTGGCCGAGTACGATGATATACTTAAGGAGAATACTGCAAACATTGTGAGCATCCGCTGGACGACGTAGCAAACGACACGTAGCTAATTATGTGCAGCCTATTACGAAAAGAAGGGCGGCCTTGCTACGTTCGATGGGCAAAACGACCGAGTCAATCGCCGCAATCAACTCACTTCTTGAATTCACTCCCACCGATGCCGAGGCTTGGGCCGAGCTCGCGGACCTATACCTATCCCAAGGGTTGTACGCACAGTCGATCCACGCCCTTGAGGAGGTTGTCGTTCTGACACCTAACGCCTGGAATGTAGGTTCTTGCTTGGCCATCGTTGTCGTTGGGTTACTTATGTGAAATTAGATCCATGCGCGCCTGGGCGAGATTATGTTCATGGCAGCGAATCAAGGCTCGGAGAACAGTTCCCAAAAGTACCTTGCTGAGTCCATCAAACGATTTTCTCGAAGCATTGAGCTTTGCGATGACTACCTGCGGGGATACTATGGTTTGAAGAGGGTAAATAGCCCTTGGACTCGCTTCATAGGTGTACAGCTGCTAAACACGAGATTAGGTGACTGATAAGCTGTTGTCGGAGGAAGGGAAATCCAAGAATCAATCGGAAGACAACGCATTTCAATTACCCGCAAGAGCAACCATCGAAAAGCTCAATCAGGTGGCAACGGCAAAGCTGGCCGAAATAGTACGGCGCAGCGGCGCAAATGAACCGCAATGGCAGGGTTACAATGAGGCGGAGATTGCTGCTGCCCGAGCTTTGTTGGATAAGTCTTCGGATGTAATCAGGTGAAAGCGACAAAACTCCACTAGATTTCGGCGAAGCGGCCGGTCCAGTGACCAGAAATCCATGCCAGGTTCTCTGCAATCTCCACAGGGCTACATGAAAGAACAGAGGGCGTCAAGATCGATCGGTAATGCGAGGAGAATCCCCCTGACTAAAGAGAAAAAGGGCGAGGGTGTTGAAGGTGTCTACGGCCACATGGTGTCTACAGGTCTTCATTGGCACCTTAGGGACGGCCAACGCATGGTTGGGCGCCTCGGCACGTGGAAGCAGGCTGTCGTTGGAGCGGCATGTGGATCGCATGGACGGCTTACTGAGCGGATGCAGGGCTGCTGAGGCGGTCATGGAACGGTCGAAGGCTGTGCGTTAGGATTGCATTGGGCAGGAATCTCGTGCGCTACCTTGGGTAGGGTGTTGGGCATCAGGCATGGCGCCCGCTTGGGTTTCACCGCACGCAAGGCGGTAATAGACTACAAGAATACTATCGATGAAGAACAAAATATGCCTTGAACTTGGGACGCAAAAGTGAAGTCGCCATCGTGCGGCGAGAGAGTCCATTGCGCACGCTTGTCTTGGCGATGCCCAAAATACAATGGACCCACGACGGCGGTAGTTGGAAGAGTGCATGCATCATCTCTGGGCTTGCGGGCACTTAACCTCAGCAGCCGCCAATGCGCCCTCGCTTGCTGTCTGGTTCCACTGTAAGCCCGTCGTTGCCTGGGCCGGCGGCTCCACGAGAGCGATTTCATGGCGAGGAGGCGGGCGATGGGCTCTGCGGCTCTGTGCCTGTAGGGTGCGGTAGCAGGGAGGGGGGTCAGTGAAAATGCAGGCCCAAGCCATGACAGTTCTCTAGGTAGTGTCGAATCGCAACATGAGTCATAAGTTGACGCGTAGACTGCGATGCAAACAAAGTCCGAGGTTTGGAGGGATCTCCTGGGCAGGGCAAGACGTTTGGCCCGTATCCCGTCTTGATAATATCACCTGCGATTGTCGAAAAACAACAAGCCATTGACCATCCTGCCTACTGAATATATGCTTTTAATGACGGAATTTAGGACGCAGACTGCCTCTGCAATACGAGCAGTGTAATCGATACCTTGCTCTCATGACTTCTTTGCCTGTTGTGGCTATCATGCGACCGCTACAGCCTCTACAGCTACCTTGCCTTGTCCGTTGCGATCACTGTCACCCTAGGTACCATAGTAGCTTTGTAAACGGATACAATGTATGCTATGTGTGCACTACAATGAGTATAACTAGGTAGGTACAAAGGATTTATCTTCTACTAAATTGCAGTCAGTATCAGGGTCTCTTGCCAACATTAGCGGTGCCTGTGAGCCACAGTTATGACATTGCAAATGAACCCTGTGGCATTCTAGTTAAACCTTTCCTTTTTGTCCACGTCTGTTGTTTGCTAGCGAATATGTTGTCTTGTACACGTACGTCTTCTGCCAATTCGGAGTCATAGACATGCTCCTGCTCATATACACCGGTCATAGCCATCCATCAAACTCACTGACGTCGGCGCTTGTCGTTTGTGGCATGGCAACTTCAAGGTCAAGAAGACGGTTTGCATGAATGACCAAGAACATGACAGGTCGCGGCCTACCTACCTCTCGAAGCTTCGGCACTGTGCTCCGTTTGTACCCAATTACCCAATCACATGCTGTCCATTCTTGTTTCTTATCCCGATTTCATCTAAATCGTCATTACAACAATTTAGCGAAACATCTCGTTGGCTTTCGAGCTGAGAACTTGCTTGGTCGATTGATTGCGTTCTCGTGAGAGTTGACTTATCAATCAGCGCCCGAGATCGATCAGCGGCCGCCGATGGTATTAGCGGTAAAGCTCGATTTTTAGGTTTGTTTAAAGCCGTATGAGGTTGCCTTCTGCATCTAGGCAAGCCATGTTGCCGATGCCGCCAATTTACCAAAAGTCTTTTTGAGCCGCGTATAAACTTCAAGGAGAAGGAAAGCAGCAGCACGCCTTCTTATTCGCCCAAGATGACATCCAGAGCCCTCGTTTCACGATGACTACATCCCCCCCCCCCTCGTCCTCCTTACTTGACCCGACACACTCTTCCCGACTTGTTTGCTGTGTACCTGTCATGCAAGTGAAGTTCGCCCTCCATCACCAATGTCGTCGCTGCATCTGTAAAACGAATGCCATGTTGTAGCCATGGGAGATCATGACTCGGGCACCCGAGAGGGTAGAACCATTAGTCCCTATGGCTCGCGCGAAGTGAGCCCAAACCATTGGGTAGTGGTCCGCGAGGTTCGAGTGCCTCGTGCGCCAAGAGGAGTTGGGGCTCCGACCAGGCAGCCCCAGGCTCTTCTTCCTACCTTACTTGCACACCCTGGCTGTAGGTAAGGTATGGGCTGTTTGAGGTCCGGAGACATCACTTCAGCCCAGGAAGTTGCTTCTCCAAGGGGACTGGTGGCGTGGCCCCTCCACTCCCTCGGCCAAGGACGGGAAGAAAGCTGTCAAGGCTGTGCTATGCTGTGCTGCATTGCTCGCCCAAGCATCAGCAAACCCGTCCGCGTTGCTTGCATACACCTGCATTATGCCCACCAGTGCAATACCTCACCGTGCATACGACGGGGATGTCGCCAAGCCTCCCGGCCTCAAGGTGTGTTCTTGAGTGCCAGCCGTTACCTACAGCACACTTACCTAGGTGCGCTTCGGCCAACAGCCTGCGTCTGGTAGGTAAGGTGGGCGAGGTAGTATTTATGACCGTATCGTCTTGCCGTTCCCGTTTCCCGCCCTCGCTCCTTCTTGTCCGGTGTCTCACTTGACCGCATCCCATCCATCCCATCCATCCATAAAGAGACTCCTGCCGATACCCAATCAAGATACCTCTGGTTCCTTCACCGCCCTGTCATCGTAGACGCCATCGTTGACTACTACCTACCCTTAGGTATAGTAGGCAGAGCAGGGCCATTTTCTTCTTTCTCGTCCTTCCTCAGACCTTCTCGCGCTTGTCGTCCGTCTGTCCCACCAAAAGCAGCCGTGTCCCTAGCAGCATTTACGGTTCTCACGGCCTCACGGCCACAAAACACACCCTTCGCTCCCCTTCCCTTGCCTTCGCTCCCCTTCCCCACCGCGCCCTCGACTGCACGGAGCCTCGCCTTGTGACCCCCCTGTCGAGACCTTGCTTTGAGCCCCCCAGCTAGCCCTCGCACATACGGCAATCAGTGGGCAACAGCGCATTTCCCTACTCGACAGACGCCCTCCGTCAGACAGACATCCCTGTCGCTTCTGCTGTAGGGCTCCGTTTAAAAGCTTCTTATAGCCCTGGCAACCGCCTTCTTTGGTTGTTATCCCAACTTGCCCCTCGCTCGATAGCGCGCGACTCAATTCTCAACCCCTCACGCTCTACCTTCGCGGTTTGTTGTCGCGCAACACATTCCGCCCTCAACTCCCGGTGTCGCTATACAGTACGCCCTGCTTCAACAAGCCACTGGCCCGCCACTCTCTGCTCGATCCGAGGACCAAGCCAGGAGGGTGACGATACCTCTTTGCGCAAACAATCTCTGTGAGCCGTCGTCGGATTTGCCGCCGCTCCATTATTCCTTTATCCCTTTCCGCCTTTGCTCCGACCTTCTCTTTGCGGATCGTCGTGAGTAAAGGGCAACCCCTTTCCGGCCGCCTGTTATGCCGTGAGTGTTTTTCGAGCATGGTGGCGCCTTTCCATTACCTTGGCTGACTTCATTCAAGACTTTTCCAGCGACCTGGAAACCCCGGCATCCAGGGAGAAAGCTCTGGTCCATCGTACGGCAGCGAGGAGGAATCATCTCGATTTGAAAGCCATTTAGACTATTCACAGACTGAAGAGGACTGGATTGACGACGAAGACGACGAAGACTACGACGACGACGACGACGTTCTTCCCTCCGATTCGGCTTCCGCCAGCAACGACGCACCACCACTGCGCACGCGCGCTGGAAATCATCTCACCTCACGCCGGCATCAGCTACCCCGTCAGCATCAGCAATTTCCACTTCAACACCAAACCCCGCACCTTCCTCAACATCCGCAGCATCACCAACAACAGTATAGAGCGGTGCAGCCCCACGTACCGGCTGCAGCCTCTACCGTGGCCCATCCAGAGGATTACGGCCATTATGGCCGGGGTTACCAAGGAGGAGCAGGAGGACCGGGGGGGGGAGCAGGAGGACGTGGCAGCCATGGGGCCCAGGCTGCCTACTACGGGAACGGTCGCCAGCATGCTCCCGCCTACGGCCAGAACCCCATGACACCATACATGGGAGGCTACCCTTCCGGCAATCAAATGGTTCAATACGGCAATTACGCCGGCCATCCGTTTTCACCCATGAGCAACGGCTCAAACGGAGCCAGCTACTTCAACAGCGAGGGTCGGGGAATGTACGACATGATGCCGTATGGACAGCAGGGATATTACAATGCCGCCGCACATTATGGTTTGCCTGCCCATCTGCAGCAATTCCACATCTCTCCACCACCACCTCCTCCAACAGAACCTCCCGTACCGTCAACAACCCCCGCGCCTAAGGAGCCGCCTCCTCCAGACCCAGAAAAGGTGAAACTTGCGCAAGAATTGGCCTTGTTCAAGGCTGCACAGGAGAAGGCCGAGGCAGCCGAGAAGGCGAAGGCAATGGAAGCAAAGATTCGCGAGGATGCCGAGCTTGCTTTCCAGAAGCGGATGGAAGATATGCGACGAGCGCAAGAAGCAGCCAAGATTGAAATTGAGAAAGCAAAGGCCGAAGCGGAACGTGCCGCTAGGGAAAGAATCGAGGCCGAGCGTAAGGCAGAGGAGGAACGGCAGAGGCAGCACCAAGCGGACATGGAGCGCGCTGAGGAAAGAGCCAGGATGAAATTTGAGGCCGAGCTGAAAGCCGCCGACGAACGCAGGAAGAAGGAGGATGAGGATCGCGCCAGGGCGGAAGAGACAGCGAGAATTCGCCTCGAGGCTGCCATCAAGAAGGAGGAGGAAGCAAGAGCTGCAGCCGCTCAGAAGGCTGCCGAGGAAGCTGAGCGACTCAAGCAAATCGAGGCGGACGCCAAACGTAAAGCTGAAGCCGATGCCATAGCAAAGGCTGCCGAGGAAGCTGCCAAGGCCAAGGCTGCAGCCGAAGCCGCAGCCGAAGCCAAAAAGGCAGCTGAGGAGCTGAAGAAGCAGATTGAGGAGGAAACCAAGGCCAAGCTTGCGGAGGATGCCAAGAAGAAGGAGAAGGCTCCCATTCGCTTCAAGGATGCTGTAGGGCGAAAGTTCAGCTTTCCATTCCATCTATGTGCCACCTGGCAGGTATGTCATGCACTCGGCCGCCGTTGTGTCGAGATATGTCGAAACCACGGAAGCTAACAGTATTCTAGGGCATGGAGGATCTCATCAAACAGGCCTTCTTGCAGGTTGACGTCCTCGGCCCTCATGTGCAGGAGGGTCACTACGACCTCACTGGACCAAACGGCGAAATTATTCTCCCTTCTGTGTGGGAGAAGGTCGTCGAGCCGGACTGGCTCATCACTATGACGATGTGGCCCATGGACAAGGCACCTCCGGTTGGCCCCCGGCCCGGAGGACCACCCATACCAGGCCGCCATCCCCATGGGCGGGGGCATATGCAGCCGCCGGTACCCCCGAACCACATGCGGTTTCAAATCCCCGCCCAGCGTCGTCCGGCCTCGGCGGTACCAGGAGGTGGTGTTCAGCCACCGCCGAGTTGGCCTGGGCCTATGCCCCGGCCTCCTGCAGGACTGCCTCCAGACATTATCAACGCCGCGCCTCCTCGGCCAAGGGACAAGCCCAAGAGAAACTCCGCATTGGTGACCTTCTTCGCCGGAAAACCAACAAAGAAGAAGTTTGTTTTACCCTCCCTCCGACGCCCATGTTTATATGTGGCTTTTTGCTGACCAGTATACATCATAGGTCGACCAAGAAGTAAACCCCCTTCGACTGTTATGACAAGTTACTCAATCTGTTTTGCACTGGCACTGATTTACCATCGATACCTCACCGCTTAATCTTTTTGTTATCTCGGTTATTTCTTGGGTTTTTGCTACACTGTTGGAAATTGTGGTGCGTGCCGCAGTGGCTACGCTGCATGAGAAAGTCACCGGCTATCCTAGCTGTGGCCATGTGTCGCCACTGTGCTCAACACACAGCCAACTCCCTTCGTTTGGTTCTTTGCATGTGTACTGCAAATTATTGGCGCAAATTGGTTGAGGGAGGGAAGGCTGAGTCTGGTCTCTTGTGCCTGGGGCGGCTCTGCTGGCGAGGGCGCTGCAGTATCTTAACCTGAACAGTATCGGAACCGGCGTATTGGCAGCCCTGTTGGGTAGGAAGGCCTAGTAAATCTGCCGAGGCGAATGGTTGGGCTAGACAAACTGAAATTCATACAAGGGAGTAGAGCAGGCTGCTTGTTCCTGTTCGTCCTGTTCGAGGAGGCAAAGTTGAAAGAACAAAGGAAACGGGGATGGATGTGGTATTATACTTGAAGTTTACATAGTGTTACAACGTTTGTTACAGTCTATTGAAGGCCCTCCGCAAATGCTTGGGTGCAACCAAGGATTAATCAATGTGGGAGATGGGACGTGGCAGAGCGGCCTGCTTCACCGATGATGTGTTGGGCCAAGCATCTCCCGAGCGCGCTTTTCGAATGCTTCAATCATCAAGCTTGCAACCCTGTCCGAAACGGCGGCGCTAACGGCGGCGTACAATGGGTTGGCAAACTGATATCGTATAGAAAGATGAACCTCGGTTGAGGGAGACTGGGCGGACGAAGTGCCCGACCTCAGGGACCAGCGGGTGACGAGGCTCTTGAAGACGGAGGAGCCCACCGATGCGCCAGCCTGTGCCTCGCCGCTGACGGCCTCGACAGAAACACCGGGGACGCAGCGCAGGTGGCTTGTAAAGACCTCGTTGAAGCCGCCCCAGCCCACGTGGAGGTCGGCGACGGCGGGATAGCGGCGGCCGGCGGCGTCGGGCTGGGACCACTGGGTGACGCGGGAGAGGGAGCAGTATGGGACGAAGTGGCGGTACGAGTCGACGTCGGCGACGAGGTCGTAGAGAGGCTGGCGCGCGTATGGGAGGGTCCGGGTCGCTGTCAGGTGCTGGGAGTTGGTGCCGGGGAGGGTGATGAAGCTGCGGCGTGCTGGGAGGCTGAGGGTGCGATGGGCCGCTCGCGGCGAGTGTCTAGTTGCTACTCGTAGACTCATGGAGACGTAATTTGAAAGAGGAGAGCTGAAGGAGTGAGGGAATGCCAAGGTAGCTGAATCTATGCATTACGATTAAGTATTCATCGAGGGGGTGAAGAGAGGCAATAGCTAATTACCTGCCGCCGCTAGGGAGACCAGACAGATGATGCATCATGGAACAGCCACAAGGGCTTCTGGAAAGAATGGGGCCCCTACCTAGTATCGTCAAGCTCCCGGCTTGTGGTGGGTGTTGTCGGGCCGTTCAAAGCCCCGGTCGATTGATACTGTACTTTGTACCTCGACGAAACGGGCTCCGTCATCTGAGGCAGTCGAAGCCAATGGGGGCAACAGCGCTACGCTAATAAGGTGTACACCAAGAGATAGATCTCGCAAGCCACACGCGACACAGCTTCACGACACTCGACACGATTCGGGCAACGAGGATGAGCCCGCCGCTACTTCCCCGCACGATCCTTCCAACTCCTTGACCAACACCGACCGGCGTAGCATCGACACCATCTGTGCCAGCCCCGCGTGGGGCAGTCGCCAGGCGTCATGTATGTTGCTCTGCGCGATGAGAGG
>KL660853.1:4638-15891 GCA_000732775.1 Stachybotrys chlorohalonatus IBT 40285
AGACCGTGGTAACCCAGAGAGATGTGTGCAACCTGAGCAAACTTCTCGTGGGATCATCGGGTTCCCCGGGGAGCCTTGAGCGAGGGGAGAGTGGGCATGAATGAGGTACATGAACATTGTACAAAGATGGACGGGATAGGTGCTTCCTAGTAAGTACCGTCCGTCTTGGCTGCTGCCGCTAACAGTACCTAAGGATTAGGCGCTCTAGCCTTAAACCTGACCTGTACGCTGTAAGAGATTGAGGTACGAATCTTACGGCATGGTACCAGCGCCGTCCCTGACGTACTGAATGTACCTTGTTGGCATAGCAAGGCACTAGTAGATAAGGGCAACCTAGTCCTACGGCATAGTGCGATGGCCGACAAATGGCAGCTTTGCCGCTATCGAGCGTTGGCTATTATGTAGAAGTCATTAATTGACTTGAGCGGAGGCGGTAGACCCCAAACATAACTCGTAAGGTACTACCTCTGGGGTTACTCATGGCCTCGTAGAACGAGCCAGCTTGCCAAGTCTGTAATTTTCCCTTCGTCCAGAGAATACCGGAAACCTGGCCCCGTCAGTGCCATGAGGCACATGCAGCTGCAGCTCCCAGGGTGTTTTAGCGGACACTACACTAGTGATATGCGGAATGTGGGCCACCTCAAACTTTGTGGATGGGTGTGTGTCCATGGGAGTGGTGGGTGTGAGTGAAACGCTGCATCGACAATCAGGCATGATAACATGAATGGAAGGCACCCATGATTCGAAAAGGTGGCCGGGTTGATAATCGACCGCAAGTGATGAGTCGCAAGATGAGGCTGAGAAATACCTAGCGCTGTACTGACTTACTGTCCTTGCTCCCAATCCCATCATGGTGATGTTGAGTTCGTGTATCGAGGAACTCGACACTTGGTAGACTTCACGTACCAGCACTTCTGGTGACATGAACCGGCGCAGGAAGGAACGTCGACGACCACTTTATCCTATTCCTTTGAATCTGCGGATTGGGTAGGCGTCGTTATCAACCCTCCCTCCTCTCTTCTTTCGGCATCCAAGTACTACCTTACCTTAACGACTACAGGCAATGTACGAGGTACTACACCCCTGCCTGTGAAGTATCCCCCACACTTCACATCTCACAAACTTACCTCACGCAACTAATATTTACAGCAAGAGACGCTTTATAAACGGGATTCGGAAGAACGCAAATGCAGGGCCTGTGGGCGGCATCATTTCACGACGAGCCTCCTCAGCTGACGACCGCTGCATATGAGGTCTTCCGTCTTCATCACCCACCGCATGTCCACAACTGTGCTCATTCTTCTGCTCAAGGGCCATCAAATGAACGAATAGGATGATCTCGGAAATACCATTTGAAGTCAGTTTTGAGAGCGGGTCGATTACGGTTTCCCCTGCTCCCTGGTTGCCAATCGAATGTACTCCCTGTGTTTCTCTCGCTCGATGGGGAAACCGACTCATTCACGTCCACCCACTTTCATGCATGTAGGCCAAACCTAGAGCGTGATGGCGGAATGCAAAGGGGAGGACATGAAGCGCAGAAACACTTACACCAGTCCATGGTCGTTGTGACTTGGACATTCCGCATTGGACCCCCGGTACTCTGGACGCTTGCCGCATGGCCCCTCCTCGCTCGAACGCCTTCACTCCGCGCGAACTGAGAACGCTCCATGACTATATTATACCGCATGGTCCATGGGATGAGCAGCATTGATAAGCACCGCGCCCCCCGGTTCACTTCTTAGAGCCTTCAACCTGCTTGATATCTGTGACTCGGTTCAAACTTAGACAGGTGCCCGGCTCGCGATTCTCTTCCCACCTTCGCACTGCACCGAACTTTCTCTGCCTTAACCCTTCACCAACACGTTCGTGTATTCGTTCCTTGACGCGAAAAAGCGCACCGTGTATAAGCTGCACAGCCTCGGCGGAAAAGCAGAGGCCATCCAGGCTTGACCACCATACCAGCGTGTGCGCCGGAGCTTGTATGACCGGGCGTGACCAGGAGACAACGTTCATCCAGCCAATCGTGCCTCAGATATTGAGAAATATTATAGCACACCATCATACTTCATCAGCTACGCGCCGCTGATAGCAAGAATTTAGTCCTCGGCAGGAGGCACTTGCTCATAGATGAGTCTTTGAATAAGTCGTTATCCTCGGACGCCTTCGCGAATTGTCGACTTCTCGAACCCATAATAGGTGCATCCAAACCCTTGCGAACCCATACAGCAAGCTACCACGACCCCATGGTATTGCACCCTGCAGCGGATGTTAAGCACCCTTCACAGCAGAGCAATCAATTCACCCAAAGTAAAACGGGCGCTCCTTGTCCGTTGATTTTAAGCCAACGCCATCTCTTGTGTTGTACCCATTACTCCTGTCCGCTGTCACGGAGCCGCACTCGAACTCTTGCGTCTGTTCTTGCTGGTCTTGATCCTTCTGCCACCGTTGGCTCTCTTCGGTTTCTCTTTCGCCTGTTATCGTGGTGTTGCTGGAACTTCAGCGTTTTCTCCGTACCACACAAACGTTCGTCTATTGCTTCCTATCCATCCCGATACCACCCACTGCTGGCAAAAGAATGTCACAATGAATATATCCAGTCACAAAGACAAGAAGTGGTCGAGCTGGGAATACGACAATAGCAATGAGAGGTACTACCGTTACCGCATAACCCGAAATGGTATTAGCCCTTCTCGCTGTTTCATATCCTTCCTTTAAGAGCGTGCAGCTTACCGCGTCATAGGCGATTATGAGTATGACTGGCAACCAGCACCAGCCGCTTCCACAGCCGGAGAAACACGGGACAATCCGGAAATCGCAACAAACGTGGAACAAATTACACAGGGGCTCAGTCAATTTAACGTAGGAGACGAATACTCGGGTGTGTACCATTAGGACCCTGTTTTTCTCCCGCGTTTCTCGGTGCCTGTTACAGGCGCTCGGTTGCACTGCTACCGCCGGAGATGACCACCTCGCTTCTTTACCTCTTTAGAGCTTATCGCTAACAAAGGTAGCCTATGAACAAGAGGAAGATCCCTCTTACACCACAGAACCTGCACAGACCAGAGATCAGGTGCCCTCCTCGGGATATGCCGCCAATTGGCACCAAGAGGTCTCAAATCAATCAGACCACGAAGAACTAGCATATGATGACTATCCGAGTCCACAGGGCCCAGCATACCCTGAGACAGGCCAAGTACAAGATGCGCACGGTAGGTACGATAGAACAGAAGACGATCAGGAAAGCCAAGGGGGGCAGCCCACGGCTAGCTATGCCAAGCCAGTGCCTTCTATGGATCAATGTGAGTGTCCGTCGGCTCATGGATTTTCGTCTACTCACACATTGGAACAATAGACCATTCTAGCTCAAAGCACTCCAAGGGTAAAGGAAAGGAGTCAAGAGACGAAACGCAATTTCCTCCACAACGTGATGATCAACAATATCATCAACAATACGATGACGAGCATCTGTACGAGGCCGATGACTCCAATTTTGGACAACCCTTAGCTACCCCTACTGCGTACCCTTGTAATGTTTCCCATTCTCCCGTGGTCATCAGAGACTTACACGACAGCATCATAGACACCCAATATGAGCATCCTGCGACTGGCTTTTCCTATGGTACCTGGACAACAGGTCGGTCTTTTCTCGTACCCTCCTATCCCTGTCTGAACCGGTCCATTTCCGAAGTTCGTCCTAACAAGTCTCCAGAGACTGTTGATGATTTAGCTGAAGATGAGGATGAAGATCTTCAAGCCGCAAAGCGAGAGAGTAGAAGCATTTTTCAGCACCCCCAGGCGGGCGATGAAAGCGGACCATCAAGCGCTTCGGCGTACCGTACGTTGAAACGTGGACGATCCAGGTGACAACAACATAACTAATACGGCACAGATTATGCACAGACCCAGGACCTCTCCGCAGTCTACGAAGACGGATCGTCGAGTGGTTCGACGCATGGTATGCTACACGAGAATGAAGTCGGCGATCGCAGCTCAGCTGAGGCAATGCAGTTTACTCAAACGCGCAAGACCCCTACGGAAACGAGGCGGCCGGGCGAACAACTCCAAGACCGGGAGAGTACAGCGTCGTTTATACTATTCAAAACGTGCTACAGGATGAGAATCAACTTGATAGCCGTAAGAACTAGACCATTTCACTCTCTCTGTCGATATCTAATACGTCCAATCACAGGCTACTGTGTCCAACCCACGTCAAGGTTTCAGCCAGGAGAGGCGAGTGGTCCATCTTCGTATTTCTCTGCATTTATTGATCACAGCTTGAGTAGATTTTCATAGTTCATTGGCCGCAGCCCCTAGGTGCTGAAGCCAAGGACTCCGCGACCGATGAGCGTACGTATGTTGACAAGTACGGAGGCCTCTTTCACTTCGGGTTCCGTCGCTTCGTTGTAGTTGCAAACGATCAAGGCCACTCTCAATGCGTGTAAGTCTTCCCCAATCCTAGAAGCAAGTGAAGGTACTTACAGAATAGCCCTATACTTACGTATCGCGGCAAAGCCTGTACGAAGAAAGGCGTAAAGCCCTTGAAACACGGTATCATCTATCAACACGGCCGCAAGCCCAAACTTTTGCCTGGAGAACCAACCTTGGGGTTCCCTCCCGTCAGGGTGCAAATGACCGAAGAAGGTGAGACGTTGTGCAAGGAATCCCGAGTCAACTACTCGAAAATCCACACAGTCGAGCATAATATCAGGGTGCTCTTCATCGGTCGTATAGCAACGGAAGCAGGCTGGGAAATGTTTTCAGATGCCGTCAACGCCTGCTGGGAACAAATGACGCGCTTCAAGAAGCGCCGCAAGTAGTTCGCACTACTCATGCCCTCCAACAAATCTCATTCTTGTAGTACGTGCAGGTCAAATACCCACACGTACCGTTTGTGGAGGTAGTCGAAGCCTCGCAGCATTGAGGCATACATAACATATACGTTCAAAGCCTACGCCAGGAAATCCACTTCAGCAGCAAGAACAGGACAAAAGTCCCTGGACTAGACTTGTTGAGAGGACCTGTGAATATGGCTGGTAGTGCTCGGAAACCGAAACTTCCTGAGCACGAATACCCACAATCACGCCCGAATATGGAGGAACCATCGTATTGGCGAGAGTAGGGCAGCTGCCATGGGCAAGCTGTTGCACTCATTTGGTGCTTTTGACTGAGGATTTTCTGAATACAGGCAAGGTCCTTGGCTGCCATGCTATTTGGATTTCTTACGATTTAACATCTCATTTTCAGAACGGACCTTATTTCGTTGGAAAGTTTACAGTTGATGTTTTGGTTTGTTTTTCTTTATTTCACGATCCAATGGCAAGAGCTTTCTCTCTGCTTGTCTTGCGTCTCTGCGCTTGGTTCTTGTTTTTTTCTTGTTGTGGATGAATGCGAATGCGCACATTGTCCCTACGGAGGGAATTGCTCGTTCTGATGAGCTATGAAGCTGGTAATGACTCTACAGCACTCTAGTACACGATTCTATATCTATTTCCTTATTTAATAACCGTATGCCATGGATTTCTTGGACTTCTTGCGCGTGTAAAGCTAGTGATTTGAGCAGATTGGAACCGTGATCTTCCCGTCAGTCACCGAGGCTTCACCGAGAGCATCCTGTGCCTCGGCATGTTCCCCGCACTAACCACAACTGAACGATGAATGCCCCACTCTCCCGTGACCGAGGCAGAAGCACAAGCTGGGGGAGGAATTCGTACAAGGCAAACATGGGAGAGCCACCATGGCCTCGGTTCGCTTTCGCAAAGCACATTGATTTTCGATTGCCTCTTTGTTGATTCTTATGTCATCTCTCCTCAACCCAGCTCGTCCTTGTTGATTCAAACCGTGCCGCAGCTTACCATTGGAACCCAATTCGACCTCCCAACCGCCTTCCCTCATCGTCATCATGGCTGAAGCGCACCTCGACGACTTCCCGTCGCTCTTCTCCCTCAAGGGCAAGGTCGCGGTCGTGACAGGCGGATCGCGAGGTCTAGGATTGCACGCCGCATCTGCGTGAGAATTCCCTCCCACCCCCTTCCCAGCTCCATTCTTGCTAGAGGCCATCGCTGTTTCCCCGCCCATCCACTGACACGGGATGGAAATGCCTGCAGATTCCTCCAAGCCGGTTGCTCCAAGGTCTTCATCACCTCCCGCAAAGCCTCCGCCTGCGACGAAGCCGTCAAGGCCCTCAATGCCGTCCCCAACCGCTCCCCCGGCGCCCAGGCCATCTCTGTGCCCGCCGACTCCGCCACCATCGAGGGCGTCAAGCACCTGCTCGCGCAGGTCAGCGCGCACACGGACCGTGTGGACATACTCTTCGCCAACGCGGGCGCCTCGTGGGGCGAGAGGTTCGACACGCACCCGGACGACGCGTTCGCCAAGGTCATGAACCTCAACGTGAAGTCGGTGTTCAACACGGTACGGCTGTTCACGCCGCTGCTCGTGCGCGCGGCGACGCCGGAGAATCCAAGCCGAGTCATTATAACGGCGAGCACGGCGGGGCTGGGCGTCGGCACGCTGGGGGAGCACGGCACGTACGGGTACTCAGCGAGCAAAGCCGCCGTGATCCATCTGGGGCGGAACCTGGCGCTGGAGCTGGGCCCAAGGAACATCACGGTCAACTCCATCTGCCCGGGCTTCTTTCCGAGCAAAATGGCCAACGGGCTGATTGACGCATCGGGCGGACTGGATAAGCTGAGCAAAATGAATCCCACGGGACGGCTGGGCCGGCCGGAGGATATCGCCGGGGTCGTGGTGTACCTGGCCAGCCGGGCGGCTTCGCATGTTAATGGTGAGGCGATTGCCATTGATGGCGGGTCGATGTGGGCTCGAGGCGAGCTGTCGGCCGCGGGCGAGCCGAAGCTGTAGGATTTTCTTTGAAGAGCCTCTCTTACGTGACTGTCCGACAATTAGCCTTTATATTTGGATATATGTGTTGCGAGCCTGAAATAGTATAGGCCAAGCGTTACAACACGTTGTTCAAAATTGGTATCTGTGAATGATCAACAATGGTGTCTCCCACGGCATATAGCCCAGTATATCAACTCAAACGTAGAGGTGTTCTATGTTTTATTGGCTGTAGAATCCTGTTTCCTTGCCACCCACGCGCTCGCCTTGTATGTCGACTGCACCATGCTCTCTCTATCCGATATGTAGGGTGCATCAATGTCCATCTGCGCCCACTCGACCTGGAAGCCGAGCTTTTCAACCAACGCCATGACCTCATCATTGGTCAGTTCAAAGCTGCCCGGGTCCGCAATTCCCGAGGAGTTGTTGTAGTCGTGCTCGCCGTCACCGTCGTCGTCACGACCATGGTTCCCGGGGGCGTTGTTTTCAAAGTGCCACAGGAGGGGGCCAACGTTGATCAACACTCCGCCGGGCCGCAGGCAGTGATGTATGACCTCTAGGTAGCGGATCAAGTTTGGTGCCGTGTCGAGGAAGAAGACGCTTGCCACGGCGTCGTACTCGTCCTTGTGGTCGTCGTCGCCGTAGAGGCACAGGAAGTCGGCAGCGCACATGGACATGGACCCAGTATCTTGGGTGTCTTGGAGCGTGGCGCCAGGGTGTATGTCTGGGACCTTGTACCCACGCAAGTGGTTTTTTCGCGTACGATGATTCGAGAATGTGTGGACCCAGGGGTAGATGGTATGCTTCTCAGCCCTCTCACATAGGTTGAGGATGTAAGAGGATGCCAGCAGCTGATGATACGAGATTTCGTTGCCCTCGGCTTCGTAGCCGTTCCGACAAAGATCAAATACCAAACGGCCGAGGCCTGCACCGGGCACCAGGACCTTGAGCCTGTCTTCCGACGGCCTCCTGGATTCACGTTCCTGGCCCATGACCTTCATGACAGGTCCGTAGCATGCTTCCCTCTCGGCGGCCCCATCTGCCGACCAGTCGCGGTAGAACTGCCGTATGGTGCTACGGGCTTTGTCGATGTCCGAGTGCTTGGCAATGCCCGCCCACTGAGGCGGCAAAGAAGGGTCGCCGCCATCCGGTCCGGGAGCAATGTCGCCAAAGGTCCTGAGGCCAAACTCGACAATAGCAGCGGCGAGATCGGCATTTGAGTCGATGGCTTCATCCGTCTTCTCAAGAGTGTCTAGAAAGTTGAAAGGAGGGGCGGCGAGCATCTGCCAGTGCGCTTGAGGCAAAGCGTAAAAGGACTGGCGGCGGAGGTGGGTGACGTTGAAGTGAGCGACTTTAGCATATCGGCTGGGACGAATTTCAGCCTATGCTTGCATATCAAGAAAAGCAGACGAACAAAGACGATAAGTAGCTCACTTGAGCCCAGCGCTGGGAATATCAAGGTAGGGGAAGACTCCGTCTCAGCAACACACACCAGCCGTGCAGTACAACGCATAGCACTCACGAGAAGGAGTCGAGGGCGGAAAAGATGACGCGGACTTCCTCGGGATCGTCAAGACTATGATCCATGCGATTCCACGTGCCGTCGTCTTCCTCCATATGCAGGCCTGCACCCGGCCCAGCGTCTTTGTCGTCCATGGATAGCTCTGTCTCAGTGTAGGTGAGATGCGCTCATGATCTGGAGGGCAAGCGAGACGAGCAGGTCACGGGTAGGCCGAAGGCGAGGCAGGCACCACGCGAAGGATGCCAGCAAACCCCGTCTGGGATGACGGCCCGGTTCTGGTTGGCTAACGACGGGAACAGAGAAGAAGATAATAAATCCCCTTTGTCGTACGACTTAGTGGATGTTGATTTGGTCGGGTTGCTCTGGTCAGGTGGCCGAGTTTATACCGGGCGGAGAAAAGGGCAATCTTTTGCGGGTCAACTTCTCACCACGACACCCTCGCAGCCAGCCACTCGAGCCTGAGCGTGTGCCTCGCTTTCCCTGTACGAATACCTTCACGCTTAATCGGACAGGCCAGTCGGTCGGACGGGGCGTCATCATGGCCAAGGCTAGCGGTCAGGTTATCGAGTTCTCCATCCCCTTCCCGCACTCGCTCGACACCCGCATACACCTGCGCCTGGCCACCCAGGCCAAGGCCATTATGCTGTCGCTCACCACGGCTTCTCAAGACGAGATAGGTGCCGCAACGTCTCTGGGATCATTCGTCTATGCTCTTCCCGACGTAAGTGGCAATAACTCATCCTGTTGTGTCTGGGATGAATGGCCATGTGGTGGTGGCATGTTGACATAGGCGCAGCGAATTCAGAACCAGCAGCCTCTGGCTACGACCCTCTTCTCTTACGAGGCCACGGTGGAGTTTACCACAAGACTGGCGAAGCTGCTTGCGCGCAAGACTCAGCTGCCCATCTACGTCTCTAACTCGATGAGCTTCGCCAATGCAGGCATGGGCGGCACTGTGGAGGAGGAAATGGAGGCCTTCAAGAGCATAGTGCAGGTGACTCTTTCAAAGCTTCGCGATGCTGGTGTTGGGCCTCTGGCGAGCCGGGAAAACGCCGCATCCTTGTCCTGAACGCATAAAGACATGCCCAATTACAAAAACTAGAGGCAGATTTTCCGTGGACATGTCAGCCTCTGCCTTGGGATGCACTGACTCCAGGCGGGACTTCCTTGCCTGATCCCTCCACCAAGGCAAAAACTACGAGCGTTTGGCCAAGGACGATGGCATTGAACGATATGCCACGTCCTAGGCTTGCTGATTCCCTGCTGCCCGAGGCGCGTTGTCGACGCGCACCGGCCTCGCATAGCCAACCGGTAACACAAATGGTCTTGGTAGCACTGTATGTCGTGGCGCGAGTCATATGTATGTCATTCTCGGATCCCGCAGGACAGGTAGCACGAAGCATACTTGACCACGGGGAAGCCCTCGTTGTGCAGGTTTCCAACCCTTGCTTGCCGCTTCCATAAACCGGCAGTGCCTGCATCGGCTGTGCCACTCCTCTGAATGAGATCCTACGTTGCCTCATGGCCGAAGAACAGGGCGGATAGTGACGCGACAGAAGCGTCGACGTGTAGGGCAAAGGATTGAGCCGTGAGCAGAAGGCACAGCTTCGAGTCAGGGATTACAGAATCGTTTTCGTCCGATACTGCTCCAACAGCTTGCAGTGTTCATGAGACTCAATCTGGCGAACCCTACAGCAGGCGGTTTGAGCGCAGCACGGGTGATTGGTGAACCAAATGGCGACGAACCCTAGTGACCCCCTTGGCAGCGGAAGCCAGCATCGAAGCTCTGCACGGCTGCGTATTCAAGCATTGCAGCTCGAGTGCCAGGCATGCCACCCGGTCGTGCTCGTGTTACTGCAGTGACACCCGACCTCGTCCTACAGAGTGCGGTTGTACATGGCGCAAGACTAGGAAGACTAAACAAACAACCTGGAAAGCACTATCCGTACGTAGCTGAAGCCCATTCTCGGTCCGACCTCTGACGTGCCAGCCCTTGACGAAGTCGCCTCAGTCTTGATACCCCCACACATATGAAACCACGCAGGGCTTGGTGGGTGATGTTTTAGCACTAGAAGCTAACCAAGAACTCGCAAAACGCGCAGTCAGGCGCCCGAGCTCTATCTAGCCCTAGGCCAAGATGCATCATGAGTAGCTGCGAGAGGAGGCAGCGTGGAGAATAAAAAACAGCCGAGACGAGCAATGACGATGGTGCAGGATCACTAACAGGTGTAGTGAGGGGCACAGTGCCTTGTTTACTAGAATAGGCACTAAAAAAAGGTACGAGAACAAAAGCCTGATTCAGGCGCGAGACAATAGAAGCTGCCCGTATTAAATTCGATTCGGGTTATCGTTATCGCACCCCGCCAGCAAATTGGGACACTCGCCCTCACGGTAGGGATACCTAAGGTAGTCCCCCACCAGAAAGAACCGCAAGAAAGAGAGGCAGGACCCATGACCGCAGCCCGGGCGCCTGCACCTACAACATCAGACCTACCCGACACCTTTTCCTTTTACCCGTCCCCCATCATCACAAGGAGCTTTGGCAGACCTTGTCGAGCTGACGCTACACAACCGAAACCTCCCCCCTCCAGTTTGCGCCGTGACAGCTCAAACCGCCTGTTTGCGCACCGCCCCGGCTGCCGCGACACTTTGCCTCCAAGGTGGTGAGTGGCCCCACGAAAAACCCCTGCGCAAGAGGGGCACAATATCTAGACGCTGCCGCGCACACACACATCCATCGTTCCTTTGCTCTTTGGTCCGCATGTGCGATTAATCCTCTGGCGGCCAAGCTGCTGACCCGGCAACATTAGAAGAAAGGCCTTTTTCCACGCATGCGCATGCATTGAACGGATTGAAGCAACCCGAACCTGCTTCGACGACCTTGCTATTAC